>JANHFK010002400.1:167690-184618 GCA_036250565.1 Sibynophis collaris | reverse complement strand
TCTTTTAAAAAAAAAAAGTGCATCGCAAGGTCCCTCCCCCTCCCCCCATTATATAATCTCCTTATATCCCTGCACATAGTTGGAAAGCTCCATGTGGTACCAGGGTTTCTGTTATAGAGTTGGCCTCCCAGAGTAAATTCAAAGTATGGTTTGGTTATTTGTGTCTTGCTTTTTTTTAATCTGGGGAGGCAGCTGAATCATCAGCATAAATGGTCACTGATGAGGCAACAGTAGCATTTCTATATTATCCTATAAGCTGCATCTCTTCCTTGCCATATCTCCTTGCTCATCATGCATGGAGAGGTGGATCAAAGTAAGTTAAGGTCTAACATCTGCCACAATGGCTGGGATTTCCATCCCATGGATGAGAAACAAAGGGAGGTACCATTCGTGTATCCAGAATTGAAAGAGCCCAACCTAGCTATAGGATCTATGGCTGGTGCTATCAAGGGATGGGCAGTCTGGAGGTAGACCTCCTGCAGTCTATATACATACTTTACATACTCACTCTGAAGTGTGGCAAGTGTGTACTCACTGTTCTGCTTCCCCAGTGGGAACATCCAATGACTTAAAACACACAAGGCTCACTCATTTGCAATGTGACTATTAACTGATTGTGCTCTCGCAAATTTTGGTACTCACAGCAGCTGCAAAGCCTGCATATGTAGGACACACTTCCTCTATTTTACAATAGCAGAAAGAGACAGATCAGGAAAGTGAAAAATATCTGCATCTTTCTTGTTGTTGCAGAAGATGTCTTGCAGTTTGTGTCCCTCTGTTTATGAATGTGAAATATGTGGTGGTGTTTTTATTTCTCTCAGGTTGCCTGTGCCTGTCTTCCCAGGTTCACTGGTGATGGGATTAATAAATGCGAATATACTGATCCTTGCTTGGAGGTTTGTTGATGCCCTTTCTTTGTAAGATCTCCTGAATGCTAGTTTTTAATGTTTTAAAAAAGCAAACAATACTAACCCCACAGAAAGTTGATAACGGTGTGATTCCACTCATCACAAAGGTAATCCAGGTGCATCATAACATAAACATATTAAAAAATTAACTCTTTTTCTTTAAGGAAAAGGGCGGTCTAGAAATCCAATAAATATAATATAAATATAATATAATATAAACAACCAAAATATCAGGAGTTCGCTGAAGTCATCTGGCATTGTTACCCAAATCTTACAAGATTTTGAGTGGCAATCTTGTGATATTTCTGCCATATGGTGTTTTTTTAAAAATATTTTGTTTAATTTTAATGTCATGCAACTACCAGTTTAAAAGATTTATGTATGTCATAGGTACCACATTTCCCAGCCCTGTTTTATTTGGTAATCCTTAAAAGTTTCCAGTAATAAATTTCACAAGGGGGGGGGAAAGCAACCATTTCACTAAATCACACTGTGCTTTGTTTGGATTTGGCTTACTGTTTTAATTCAACCATCATGGTTAAAAACCATAGCTTATAACTTAGTATATTTAGTGGGCTAAACTAATTGTCTGTTAGTCAATAAACCATTATTACTGATTGATATAAACACTGAATTAAGGTAATCTAGCAATCGTATGGCTTTCAATTTAGAGGTAATTATTTTCATGATGGGGATTATGGAGCTTGTTATCAAGCCCAGTAACCTTAGTGAGAACAGAATAATGTAAAGAAATTCTTCATGTAAATCTCTAGTAATAAGAAATAATAAAAGTGTTTTTCACAAACAAGAAAGCCATATCCATTAAATAGGTAATTTAAACTTCATGTGCTTCAAAGTCCTTAAAAGAGAAGGTGAATTCCATTAGGGTACCTTTCTCTTTTAAAGTCTTTGAATGACTGAGAAGTTCATGGAAAACTTTAGGGCATGGCATTGAGCTTTCTGTAGACAGTTGTCTTCACTGAGATGGCTACTTTCCCCTTCTCCAAAGCTGTTGATAGCTCACTCACTTGTGTGAAAAGGAGAGGGACCTGCTCCCCTGACAACTAAGTTTTAAGAAGAGTCATCTAGACAATTTACGCTTAAATTGATAACCCCTGCCCACGGGTCCAGTTTATTAATTTTACTTTTCTTGATCAGAATAACGGTGGTTGCAGTCCACTAGCATTGTGCCTTAGAAAAGGAAATGGGAATCGAACATGCCTTTGTATATTAGGGATTGGTGATGGCTTCACATGCCGTAGAACTGTATGGCAGGTAAGACATATTTTACTTAAAACTTGCAAAATTTGTGAGCCATTCCCAAATGCTGGAAGAGCAGTCTTCCTTCTTAACATCCCCAAAATCTGTGCTGAGAGTAGTACTGAAAAAGCAACATGTGACATAGTCAGTGACATGGTTGGAAAATGTTGCAAAAAAAAAGAAAAGATAGTTGCAAATGATCCCATAAATTAAAAAATAGTAAAAGATTTCTAATTAGATCATAAATCAGTTGAACCGTCATTTGAAAGAAAATGTAAACAAAAGGGGTTTTTTTCATGTATGCTATCTGGGGATTCCTTGGTAAGGGCATGATTCCTATATTGAATGGTTCAAATATGATTATTATAATTAATAATTCAAAATTAATAATTAATTTTCACATATATGAAGAGTGATGGCTTCCAAGTCTCATGGGGCACATGGAAGCCTCAAGTCAGGATGAAAGACAAGATCAATCCGGCCACTGCATTTGGTTGTCAGAGGTCACTTGTATCCATGCCTTCATTAATCCTCTTGGCCAACCAATTCAAGTACAAATGAAGATTCCAGTCAGAATGTAGGCCTCAAAGCCTGACAGACATCAAATATGCTTTTCTCTATTATAATTTTGCAGTGGGAGAGTTTTCATAAGGAATTTCCATATCTGCAACTGCAGTATTAGAAGCCTATTATGGAAATGTTTTTATGCACATATTTCCTAAGATTTTGAAGAACTTGTTATTATGAACATGTTTAATCCCTCCCTCCCTTCCTTCCATCCTTCCTCAGGAACTGATTGGAAGACAAGATGCCTCTGAATTTCTTCGTTACAGCCGGGTAGGTAGGAGAAAGATTTCTATGTAGTAAAACACTAGAGTGAGATCCAGAAAGTTCCTTGCACCATTCCTGCAACTGTGTAATCAAATTAGAGCTATAGACCAGAACAACTGGAAGGCATCAGAATGGGAAGGCTGACCTATGCCATTCTAGAGAGTCCCTCAATTGATGAAGTGTTTTTTTTTCTGGTGGGTTTTTGTTTTGAGCTTGGTTTTTATTTCTGCATACAGTGGAAATTAGAGCCATGTTTTTAGCCAGGACTCTTATGTGTAAACAATTTTTATATTTGTATCTCATTTTGTATTTTATATTTTGTATTTCTTGCTTAATATTGTTAACCGTCTTGAATACTCAGTGGAAAAAAGGGGTGGAATTGAATATAAAAGAAAATACCCAATGAAGAGAATGGTGTTGCAACAAAAAAAGGAGGAGATTTTCTATGATGGGTGCAGAGTTCATATAATCATCAGTTTGAAAGGGACCCTGAAGTTTTTCATGTCTAACCCACTGCCCAGGGCAGGAATATAAACCCAGACAAATGGGTTTATATTAATCACCAATAATGGAGCACCTATTATTTCAAAAACCAAGTTGTTTCAACATTTCATCATTCTCAGTGAGGAAATCACCTCTTATGTCAAATTTAAATCCCTTCTATTAAGTTTTCATTTATGGTTCTTGGAAGTTGTGGAAAATAAACCTACACCCTCTTCCCTGTGATAACCCAGGGAATAGTAGAAGATTTTCTAATATTTAGAAGACTGTCTTTCCTTTGCTTTCTCTTAGCCTAAACATACCCAGTTTCTTTAACCATTCTTAATCAGGTTTATCTCCCAAGCTTTTCCCCGCTCGCTGTTCTTTGTAATTTTTCCAATTTCTCAGCTAGCAACCAAAGCCAGCATCCTATCCCAAGGACAGTGGTACTGGTACAGTGTTGGTTTTCACAACATAGTCATAGCAGGATTCAAAGATTTCCATTACCAAGATAGCTCATGCACAGATGTTCCATGCCAAGATGTTGTGGCAAAATGTCTGACTGCCTTCGCAGTTGTTTATTGCTTTTACAGAGTTCGTTACAGGCAGAATAAGAAGCAGGAAGTAACACTCCAGTAACAGCTATATAATAGATCAGATCTCCTAGCCAATCCTTAAGAACATCCTGTTGATGTAAATGTAGGTGATCTCATGCAAACTAGAATTTGCTATCTCTGGACACCATGACAACCGAATGATACCGTAGTCATAGAAACCTACAGATAAGGGCAGCATGCTGCACGCTAGATCTGCATGGCCTATATTCTTACAGTACAGCATAGAGCTATCATTTCCTATGAACCTGATATTGCAACTCTGTTGAAAAGCCCAAGATTACACTACGTCTTGCAGCAACTGCAGAGCGCTGCCAAGAAAACTGGTATTTCTCTGAATCCAAATGTAAATACTTTTTCTGTAGATTGTAACTTTTGTTTGGTATTTATACTAATCACTGGACTTCTCCCTGTGCTATAGATTCATAGAGTTACAGAGATGATGGGGAAAGGACCATACACCATTTTTGTTCCACATGCTGATTATCTACAGAAAAGTACCACAGTAAGCAGTCTGTGAAAGGTGGCATTTGAAAACCAAGCGGTGGCTTTATTCATTGCCCTGAAATTTGTTTAATGTAAATGAGGAGTTCATTGAGAGAACCTTAAGAGAAGTATCAATTCTAGGCAAATGCTTGTTTCAGTTAAACTTACATGTTTTTTTGATTTTGCTTCCAAACATAAACATCTTCAACTAAATTTGATCTTCCTCTTTAACATTTTCATTCAAACACTTGGGCGAGGTCCATTGGACAGAATGGGGAACAGTACCATCAATATGCCATATCCATTGAGCTGGCACGCAATTTGGAGGGTCCTCCTGGACGTATGGCTCCTGCTTGGGGAACAAGTGGCAATCATGGCTGGCGGGGAGGCCTCTCCTGACCCAGGAAGCCACTTAGCCACTTTCTCTTTGGACTATTGAAATGTGCTTTACATGAGGCTGCCCTTCATCTGGAATGAAAGTCACAACTGGTTCAGAATCCAGCAGCACATACAATGTTTAGAGTCCCTACTTTTACTCATGTTACACCCTTATAATGTGAACTGCACTCGTTTCCAGTTTACTTCTGGGGGCAACTCAAGATGCTGGTTATCACCTTTAAAGCCCTAAATGGCACAGGATCAGTTTTTCCCTGAGAATATCTGCCCATCCCACAAGATCAAAGAGGGTAGAAACATTCCAGCTTCCTTCCCTGCTGTCATCTAAAGAGACTTGGAAAGTGTACCTCTTCCATAGCTTCCTCTACCTCATGAAACACATACACACACACACCCTTGGCGATTCAGCAGGTCTAGCTTTGAAAAAGGCCATTGTGACTGGCACTGAGGTAGAGAGAGATAGGAATTTAATTTATAGGTTGTTGGGGCATCCTAAGAAGACAATAAAGGCATCCGGTTTTTTGATTTATTTGGCTTTTTGCCTTATAGTTCTATTACTGTTGCGATCCTCCAAGAAAGTGCTCTAAGATGGGTGTCCAAAGAAATCTTTTAAGTTAATTAATTAATAAATAATTGTTTTCAATTGAACTGAATTTTGGTTGTAGCTCAGTTTTCACCATCTGTATTGATGGGTGTGATGTAATTGATTGTTATGTTTATGCCAATGCCCAACACTTCTACATTTTTAGAAGACAAATATGTCATGAGAACCAGGTTTTAGCCATTTTCTATTGTGTGAGATAGTGGAAATAGAGGCAATAGACAGCATTCATGATATATTACTATTAAATCACCAAGAGCAGCTTCATTTCAAACCCCTGAACAAGAAGGGCTTAACCTGTGCTTGCCTTGTATAACCATATTTTCTTTAGTTTTCAGAATGGGAAAAAGCTGGCTGCATCAAAGATCTGCTTCGCTATCACACGGTTATCTGTCAGACGCTCCTATCAGATGACTTGGAATCACAGGATTCTGTAACAGCTTTATCTGGTCACAAAATCAGAGTTTCCATGAAAGAGGTGTGTGTCATTGTCGCAGTCCTGTTCCATTTCCATCTTAGTCATAATTGACTTTGCTGCACTGCTAACAGAAACCTTATGTCACTGTGTCCTATCAATTCTTTATTTGTCATGGAACTGGGTTATTTTTTTAGGGCCAATGATGATTCCTTTAGAACAGGGCCCCCCAACCTTTCCAGCTTGGCGGCCGGGTGGAGGGGGCATCTGAGTGGCAGGTGCGCATGTGCATGCACAGCTCCATTTGTGTGAGCGGTGTGTGCATGTACCCTTCTCTCACATGAATGGAACTTCGTGCATCAGCAGAGAGTGCTTGTGTTTGTGCACGAAGCTGCACTCCCCACGTATGCTCCTGCATGAAACTCCACTCGTGGAGGGGCGCTTGAGAGGAGGACACTTGTGCTCACATGCAAAGCTCCACGCATGCACACTTACCCATTTCTTGCATGGCCCAATTTCGAATAGGCCAGGGCCTGGTTGTTGGTCGTGGCCGGGAGGTTCGGGACAGGCTGCTCTAGAATAATATTCTTACATTTTTGTATGATGTACAACAAGATTGTGTTTAAAGGTGCTGGAAATGTATTCCCTCTTTTTACCCTCCCAGAACAGTCTGTATTTAAATGATGAAGTAAAGATTATTGAAAGTGACATTACTCGAGAGAATGGAGTCATACATTTTATTGATGGGATCTTAGCCCCATACGACCTGCAGCAGCACAACGTTTTATGCAACCTATCCCAGGTATGTCTAACTTTCAGATATGCTAGAAAAGGTGAAAGAAGCCCTTAATGAGTTTGCTAGTCTTGAAGCTACTGTAAAACTAGATGTTATTGAAAATAATCAGGGCTTTTAATGGCTCATTGTTTCTTATACTATACTTGGTTCTGAGTTAAGATGTTTTAAACCCCAACTATCCCCTTCATAGGGCACTGTGAGCCCTAGATCCATCTTACTTGATTGTAACATATTCCTGGGTTTTTTTGAGTGTCCATGCCTGGGTGCACAGACAGTTTGGATTATTTTCAGAGGTGGAATGATCCACCTCTGATCTATATTTTGTGACTTTTTTGTATGTGCTGCATAACTGAAGCAAAATCTGTTAGGACTACAGCGTCACCCACAGTTATCTGCCACTGAATTTATTTCAGAATTGCTGTGTGAAGGATCATGTCATTAGTCTGGGTTCAGGGCTATTGCAAGGCATCTTATCCTTGTGTTTTAAACAGGATACACATGATATAAGATTTACTTGTCACCTCTGTGTATTACAACTGCATATGCACATTGCCAGAAATGGGGAAAGAGGCAGATTGCTCCAATGTTAGATGTAAAAATTAGGCCATATCTCTTCCATGCACCTTTTCTGATCAGTCTCTGGAACTGGGATTTTATTGGCAACTTTTCTGTTTGATTGCTTTCCAGAAAACTATCATAGAGGTCTCAGAGGCTCATGGATACAAAATATACAGCAGGCTTCTACAGGTAATTGAACTGTTCTCTTTCAGTTTCAATCCATAAAATGAAACATAAGTGAAGTAGTTCTTGAGTTGAGCTTGACTACTGGTAATTTCATGGAAACATTTATGTAATTTTCCTGACAAGGATATGGAAGTGGCTTGCTGTTGTCTTTTTCTAATTATTATTATTATTTTTAATTCCCAAATCTACCTCAGAGCCATGCGGTTTCCAGATAGTCTCACATCCAAAACTTAACCATCACTCATTTAAGCTTTTTTCAGATTAGTCAATGTTGGCTGTGTGCTGCCATTGAGTCAGGTTCATATTAAAACCCATATATCAAAAATAAATAATGATATCATTTTAAAGTTTGGTTCAATGTGCATTTCAGAAGTGGGATTTGAATTCTGATCAATTGGATAATGGTTTAACTTTTAATAGAACTCAGCTCTGAAGAAAGAAAACATTATCTACTTCCCTCACTGGCTACAGACATATGGACTATTGGAGATAGTATAATCTCAACCTATTTGACCACTTAGGCAAACCCATATAAATAGATACAAGGAAGACTCTTCACATGCTGTCCTGGATCTGTTTCTCATTTGGCCTATTGTTAGTTAAGAGAGTCTGTAAATTTAACAGAAAAAAAGTTGTCTCTCTTTTCTCTTGCATTTTTTTCTTCTCAATATGTAATTTAGACAGAAGGGAGATTTTTCTACCCTCATGTATTTCTTAGTAATTATTGGCAATGTATATTAACATTCATTAACAGCTGGGCTAACTCCATGCTCTACATCCCAGACAACTATATTATGAGCATTTTATTTTAATGTGACATTCTATTATTTCTTTAGAATTCTTTCAACACTCTGCTCTTGTTCAGGAGTACAACCTCTCACAAGGTCTTCTTGATTAATTCAAATCTCCCAACAAGTATTCATTCCTTGCAGAACTTTTTTTAGATCCATTATTGAAACATGGAACTCTGAAGGCTTCATAGCTGATAATGTCCCTCCAAAAATCTTGCAAGACTCTAAACATATCCTAAAAGTGGGCAGAAAGTAGGCTGGAATCTATGGATAGATATTTGGATGATTTGCAATAGATTAGAAAGGCTCCCAAATCCCAGTGTTTTAACCATAGCAAAAGCAAAAAAATGTTCTCACAAGAAACAACCATTTTTTGAAATTCTGGTTTCTCTGCACCAAATAGGTATAGATGTGTGTAATTTTCTTCAAACACTCCTTTCACCTTTAAATATTTACAGGATCATAGATTATTTATGTATTTATTCTCATTCATTGTATAGCCAACCTTCAAAGTTGCTGACAATTAACATCCCATAAACTAGAAACAGTCATAAAACAATCATAACAGGAATTGAAGCAATCAACATAAAGGTAGAGCATGGTAGCCTTTTTTTTTTGACACATTAACATTGTTATTTATTAAATGGCAGACACTGTGAGCTGCAGTTTGTTTCATCAGATGCACAAAAACTTTGCTAGCCTGAAAAAAATGCTACCATGTTTTTTTTTATTTTGGCCACCATAAATGCCCTGTACCCTTCCTCTGTGCTGAGCATTGCATAGCATATCAAAATCCACATTTCAAAACCAGACAGGGTTTGGACACAAAGGGAACTTTGTGCTTTGAGGAAAGTAGGCAATTTTGTAAAGCCTGAAAGGCTTGAGGCATCAGGCATCTGTTTAGCCACTTATCACTCATCCAACCTTCCTCTAAATCCCCTCCAAAAATAAATATCCCAACTCCCAGACTTGTGGATTACATTCCATTTGACAGCATGGAGGTTCGTTCCATATTAACTTGGTAGCTTTTAATGCAGCTCTCCTATTTCTTCAAGACTGGTGCTTGGAGAGTTGGAGGTGGGTTGACCAGCTGACAGTAAGTTGTAAATTCTCTTAGATTAGTGTCATAATGCTATTTTACTGTTCTGTGTCTCTCTGCAGGAAGCAGGACTTCTTAATCTGGTCAATAATACCTTTCATCAGCCATTTACCATGCTGTGGCCAACTGATGCAGCCTTTAATTCTCTTCCTGCTGAAATGCAACAATGGCTATATCATAAAGACCACAGGAGCAAACTGTCTGCTTATCTCAAAGGGCACATGATCAGGGACATAAAGGTAAACCCAAGATTGAAACAACAGAAGCTTTTGAAAGAAGTCCTGCTGGACTCAGCTTGGCAGAAAACACGACCTCTTTTCATGTCATTTAAACCTGAATAGAAATTGGTTTTGATTTAATAAGTAAACTGCTTAAGCAACATTTTATTTGATAAAATCTGTGAAATCGGACTGTGGGAGGGATGTTGCTACTGGCCTTAGGTTGCTTATTCATTAGAGAAGTGCCGAAGCTGAGGAATTGCAATAAGGAAAATTAAAATAGAGGAAATCCTAGAGCAACTGGTATACAATTGCATTGAAAATGCCTTTTTTAAAAACAATGAATTACTAAATTATAACGTCATTTTATAGATGTTTAGATTTAGATGCCTGTCCATCTCAAATAGACAACTCTGGGTGTTCTACAATGTTAAAATGTATATGATTAGTTATCATCATTGCTCGGGCATCTATAGGTGCCAGCTCATTCCTTCTTTTAAATAACTTGAGTAATTTAAGATACATTTTAGTTCTGTAAAAGAGATATATTTCAAGAGGACACATGCATATCTGTTAAGCAGGGCTTCACATATTTTGAAAAATATGGATAGAGGCCATGGTAAATTTGTTAAGGAGCATACTGTCTATCGCAACATTTTTTCTCTCTGATGTTTAATTTTAAAAAGAATTTAGAAGAATGGTCAGGATGCTAAGCAAGGATTAGGATTTCCCCTTTTTTTAAAAACAAGTATAAGATAGATAAGGTAGTACTCAAAGTGGTATGAGATTCTTTATCCAAATGCTGATTCTCTCATGGTGCTTCATACAATCGTGCATTTATCATACCATGGATCCACAAGGAAATTTACTCTCTACAAGATCAGTGGCAGAAGTCTTTGGCAGCCTTAAGTGAGACCCATTCCTATTTAACCTTCTTGAACAGTGAACTACCCAACTGATTCACTGCCAGAAGCATTTACTGTCAGAAACATAGTTTATAATAACAGAACACAGAGAAGAAAGGCATATGAGGGAATGAGTTTCATTCTTTTGATGAAAATGAAGCCTTCCCCCAATTCCTGTCTATTTTGGCCAGCTTGAATCTGTGGCAAATCAATCATGATTTACTCTTCTGTGATTCTAGGTCTTGGCTTCCAAACTGACAGAATTGTCGTCTTTGAGGACTTTGCACGGCTCAACAATTTCATTTAGCTGCAGCAAAACAAATGCTGTAAGTAAGCACTCCTTTAAATTGAAGCCACAAGAGGACAAACCCATGTACAACACTGTCCTTTAAAAATGTACTGGTAGTCTTCACTTAGTGACTGCCTTGGGCAGCACTGTTTGCAATTACGAAGGTGATGAAAAAGTAACAGTCAGTTGGTATGTGTTCTCCTGTGCCTGACTTGTTATTTTTTCTTTCTTTCTCCTCTCACAGAGAAAAGAAATGGCTTCAATAAGTCTTCTCTTTGCCTCTTATGCAAACTTGTTATGCAAACAGCTGGAGCTAATGTATTCTTTTCAATGTATATTCCTTATTGGGTGTCTGCTTACTCTCTTGTAATCCCTTCCTCTCCATTTAATGCATATACAAACATTAATTCCCTTCTTGCTAATTATCCCAATCCTGGGTGAACATTCCAAGCAATGAAAGAATGGGGAAATAGGACTATAATATGAGTCTAATTCCAGAAATTTCCCCCCTACATTTTGGCTCACACAATTGTTTGGCGCCATATCCTTCTGGTGCTGTAAAGCAAAGAAAAGCTGAACTAAAATCATAAGCATAGTTGTCACATGATTTCAGGATCGAACTCCTAGCTGTGGGCAAAGTTTGCGTGCAATACTGCATTCTAACCACTGTGCCACCACAGCATCAGTTTTTATAATAATGTCCTAAGTAAGTTTATAAATTAGGCTAAGGAGTAGGTATAGAATACAGCAGCTGCAAGTATTAAAGGTCATGGGTGGTAGCAAATGAAAAAAATGCAGAAGAGGCATGGGGCGAGAAAGAGAAGTTAGGAACAAAAAGAGATGGGTAAAGCAAAGAAGCACATTATTTTAGGAAAAATGGAACAAGCTATGTAAATTGAACAAGAAACAATATCTGTGAGACAGAGAACAAACAAAGTAGAATGTGAATAAACATTACAACAACTTTTTGAATACAAGTTGAATACATGGGATTGTCTAGGATTTCTGGGAGGGTGCTGGCTGTTTGAGCCTGCCTTATCTACATTTCTTCATAAAATACAAAATAAAATCCAATTGTGGGCAATTCCACTTAGGGTTAGGGTTAGGTCACCATGAATTTGGACAGCCAAATGGATATTTCCAAAGGATTTGGAGATCTTGGTTATGCTTTGGAGGCTGCTGACTCTTTGAGCCTGCCTTATATACGTTTCCTGGAAAAATACATGGGAAAATCCTACTGCGGGAAATTTCACTTAGGGTAAGGATTAGTAGGTTACCATAACTTTGGAGAGCAAAATCGACATCGCCAGTGGATTTGGATCATTTGGTTTTGTGTACCAGGGTCCTGACACTTTGAGCCTGCCTTATATAGCTTTCCTGGTAAAATAATGGAAAATACAATGCAATCAGTAGATAGAGTGTAGGAACTGACAGGATCTTACATGATTGCTTTTTTAAAAAATTCCTATCTTCTTAGATTTATTGGGTATAGATTTTATATCTTGTTGATAATTTTTTTTTCTTCATAAACTTGAATGCTTCTGATCTGGGGCAAAAAAAAGAGTTAAATGTGTTTAGGAAGCAACAGGTGATAGGGTTGAATTAGTCAAAACCAAAAGCCGCCAATATTTGTCTTCTGATTCCCTTTTACTGCTTTTTTGGATTGCAGGGGGATATTGTGGTAGACAATGGCAATGCAAAGATTGTCCAGCGGTATATGGAATTCAATGTGGGCATTGCTTATGGAACTGATCACCTTCTTGAGCCTCCAGATTTGGGATCCCGTTGTGATCAGTTTCAAACGGTTGAGATTTCAGTGAGTACTTGAATTTTAATTATCAGTGTTTACTGATTTAGATAATTACCATGTTTCCCAGAAAATAAGACCTGGAAATTTCAGGGTGATTACCGCCCCCAGGCTTTCGCACAAAAGCTGGCAAGCATGTGGGAACTTGAGAGTATCTGGCAGCAGCTTCAGCCCATCGGTCCCTGGGTGGACACATTCTGGGGCTGCGCAGAACGGAAGGCACAGAGTGAAAGCCAAGCAATCCCAATGTGCTGCACAGGCTGAGACATGCCGAGAGATGCAAAGATGAGCCTCCCACGGTTGCCTGCCACCCTGGCCCACCGACGCTTGGCTTTCCCATGGCTCATGCGGATTGCCTGCCTCCCCTCCGCACCTCTGCCTCTGTCTGCTGCCAGTGTCACCACGCGAAGATGAATCTCCCACAGCCATCCATCACTCTTAACCGCATGGAATATTTATTAACTAAACCGCAACACTCTGCTTTCCCATGGCCCACATGACACATCTGAATCACATGCCTCAGCTTCCATCTGCTGCTTGCACAGGTAATCAACTCACCTGTGCTGTGCAGGCTCCAGCTGCTGCTAGACACCATCGGCCCACACACGCTCACCACCTCATATGCTGGCCATGCTCACCCCCTTCTCTAGGGCTTATTTTTGGGGTAAGGCTTATATTAGGTGCATACGGTAAAAACAGGCTAGGGCTTATTTTTGGGATAGGTTTTCTTTTTGGGGAAACACAGTATCTTCATTTGGTTGATTTAATATCATTAACGCATTTTCTAGATCAGGGGTCCCCAACCCTTAGTCTGTGGCCCGGTACCATTCCGCGACATGCCAGCAACTGGTCCACACAAACAAGTGAAGCCCCATCTGTGAGATGCAACCAGCATGCAAAAGTTTTAAATTCTAAAACGCAAATGAATACATAATAAAAACATCCCAAAACATCTCAGCATTGGGGACAGGGCCCAAAATGCTAGCTCTATTAGCCAGGACACTCTCATCCTGATTTTAGTACTCAAAGGGAAGTTCTGTGGCCAAAAACGTTGCCCCGCTCTGTCTCCTAGTAGGTTGCAGCCTTTGTGAGAAAGGAAAATCTAACAGATTTTCAGATAAAAGTCAAAATGGCTTCTTATATACTTGTCTATTTTTCCTGCTTCCCTATAATGTCTTCCCAGAATGCTCCATGTGGTGGTTGCGGCTATGAGAAACCCTGTCCTTTTGGATCAATAGAAAGGGTAAGCATCTTCAGAGAAATGATGGATTCACAGTTGACAAGATGTGGATAATAAGCAATTCCATGGTGATTTACAAAACATTTTACAATCAAGTGTTTGATAGGCACAACACATGTCTCTAATCTAGTGGTGGGTTCAAATTTTTTTACTACCAGTTCTGTGGGCGTGGCTTGGTGGGCATGGCAGGGGAAGGATACTGTAAAATCTCCATTTCCTCCCCACTCCAGGGGAAGGTTACTGCAAAATTCCCATTCCTTCCCGATCAGTTGGGACTCAGGAGGCAGAGAAAAGATGGGGGCGGGGCCAGTCAGAGGTGGTATTTACCGGTTCTCCGAACTACTCAATTTCCGCTACTGGTTCTCCAGAACTGGTCAGAACCTGCTGAATACCACTTCTGATACACACACTAGCAGAAACAGAGACCCCTTTTGAAGAGAACATCTCTGTATCTAGAGGTTGATCAACTTTGTAACTGTCTAGATGAAACGGCTTATCTGGACTCTTGGGTTTAGGTTCAGGTATGAGGCAAAAGAACGTGGATCATATTCCTGGATGACTTGTGATAAGTGCACCCCTCCTTACTCCTTTGGACCTTTGGGATGGTGTCTTTTGACCACCATCTAAACTTAGCAAGATTTTTAGATAACAATCTTTATGGGATTTTCCCAACAGTCATTATATCATAGGTCAACACAGTTCAGTCATTCTATGATATTTGATTTTTTAAAAAGTAATGTATATTTAAAATATCTTCTTACTGCATTTTAAAGGTTTACAAATAGTGAACTGCATACAACAATGAATACAAATTCATTGATTAACTACTAATATTACTTCTTGATTAGAAACCACCTAACATCTGGACATTTTGCTTTGTTGTTATCTGAGTCACACATTTCTTTAAAAATAATTTTTAATACCGGTATGGTAGCTGTCACTTGACATTGGGGTTAACGATTTATAAGGGAGATCATATTTGCAAGATTTATTTTTACTTTCCTTGAGGGTTTTTTCTTCATCATTTAATAGTTACAGATGTGTTTGATTCTGGCAAGCAAGAAGGGATAAGTAAGTCTTGATAGCTCTCAGGTGGCAAAACTGCTGATCCAAGTAAATGCTGATGTTTCAACACTGTGTTAAAAATATCAGTAAAAAATAAAAACCGTTTTGTTGCTTTTCCTGATCAGGAAGAAATTGGGGGAATAGACATGTAGATGATATTCAAACCTTTCTCCAAATTATAATTATGTAATTGCTGTAGTAGCCACTATGTAAATAGTTTATTATGGGGTGTTTTAAAATGTCCTATTTCACTTTTCACTTTAATACATTTGCATGAGAAAGAGCCACACAAAATGTTTGGTACTTTACCAAACTTTATTATATCGCTTCACAATTATTTCATTATTCATTAAATAAATAATTGGATATATATTGCTAAACTCAATATATATTTTGATGGTAGAAACTACAGTAGAAAAACTCTGTTTTTGACATTGTTATCCTTGTAAGTTATCACAGAAGAATCTGACAGCTTCTTTCAAATGCTTTGATTCTTTCTTCATTTGAGCTACGACAGAAATTTAAGTCCTTTGGATATCCCAGTGTGAAAATGTAACTACAGTTTAATCTACCAGTGTTTGACTATCACTCTTTTAATTTGCCAGGTAAACTTGTACTGATATGTGGAATTCTAGGTAAATCTTCTAAATCTCATGTCTCATTACATCTTTTAGAATTATATCCACTTTTAAAAATAGAAGCAAATGTTTGTAATGAAAAGCACATGGATTAAATAGCCAAATAGGAAACCAGTATCTTAGAATCTTTCCCTTCAAACCTTTTTATCTTTATAGACTATTATTAAATAATAACATGGCAATACTATTTTAATTTTAGGAATTTAATATAAGAAATATCTATATTCATTAGGAATATCCATTCTGAGGTTTTGTAGTTATATTTTGGAAAGCATAAGTACATGCAGAGATACAATTTTCTATCAAGTGTAAAGTTTTAAAATCATGTTAATGGGGAAAAAAAGAAGCTAAGACGAAACCATACAATATAAAATTAAGAATGGATTATGTTACGAAAACCACTCCAGAGATTTCCCTTAACAAAATTGTTAAAAATACTCCTATTTAATGCATTAGACACTTAACTATATATAGTGGGGTAACATTTATGCAGATGTTAAAAAAGATCCTTCTGAAAGACCAAATATCAGGTTTTAAATTATATCTATTAACAACATTGCAGTTCAAGAACATGCCAATTTTTAGCCGTTCTTCAGACTGCTGTTGGAGTAAATACCCTTTCAAGGCAAAACTAGGGGGTTTCCGCTAGCTTTTTTCCAGTGCAAAATGATAGCAAAATGTTTTAAGCCTTGTCTGGCGGTGGTCTCAAGTAGGATTTCTTGTCCAAATAGTCCTTGTGAGAATACACTTGTCTTGCCGCCAGAGAAGTTTCTCTTCTTTGTAATTAGGAGAAACAGGGAAAGAATAATCACAACTGAATTTACAACCAAAACCAACCTAGTTCTCTTCATCTTTAATTGCTTATGACAGTAAAGTTTGTCACTCAAGGATAAATGTGGCAAGCTTCCTTATTAGTTTGGCCATAAGTCAAATTGTTAAAAAATGTTTGTATTCATTTTCATATTCTTAGTTTTCTCTGAGGAGTGGCATGTCTCACAATAGCTATTTTGTTTAACACAATCTCATTTGTCCTTCCACTAGAATACCATTGAAAGTGAAATGCCCAGGGTCATTTTGCCACTCTTTTGGAAAGGGTATGCAGTTCAAAAGACTGAGAGAAGGAAAAAAATAGATTGGAAATGTTTCAGTGAGTAATAAGACCAGGGGTGAAATCTAAAATTTTTCCCTACCGGTTCTGTGGGCAACTCGACGTCACTCATAACCACGCCCACTTAGTCACATGAGCCATGCCCACAGAACCCGGTAGGAAAAATTCTTCGGTAACATTCTCCCTTCCTGCAGACGCGAATGCGGCTGCAGACTCTTTGCAGAGAATGTTACCAGA
>JANHFK010002400.1:118565-141843 GCA_036250565.1 Sibynophis collaris | reverse complement strand
GGTGACGGCTGTCAAGTGGTCTTCTAAATGGGCTATTGTTGCTTGGTTGCTGGTCTAGTATTAATCTTTGTTTTAATCTTTGCTTATCTAGATATTCATTGCTGGTGAACAGGTTTTTTTTAATGTTTTTGTCTATCACTGATAATGTTACCTACATTTACATGATGTTAATATATTTTAGAGAATGTCTAACAGATGCACCCAACGCCCTTTCAAAATACTTCAGCCGCAAACATTTCGTGACATGGATGTTTTCAGCAGAGCTCGTTCCAGGAATCCCTGTCAGGAAGTATTCTGCGCTATTGGGAAAGTCTGTTCAGAAATGTTTCCACATGCAAATCCACCCCACACTTCTGCTGAGTGTCTGCAGGTACACATTCTTGTCTCTCTGATAAAGACAACAACACATTTCTCCTTGAAGGTAATTCCTCATGCAGCTTCCTGGTGACACCAGTTGGGGAGACCTGTCTCTTCACCATCTAGCAATTTTTGATTGTTTGTCGAACTCAAGGAAAGTGGAAAAGATAGGAATTAATACCAAAAATGCCTTGGTAAGACCACACTTGAAATATTCCATCCAGTTTTGGTCGCCACAATTTAAAAAAGATGTTGAGACTCTAGAATGTATGGAGAAGAGCAACAAAGATGATTAGGGGCCTGGAGGTTAAACAAAATGTGAAGAATGGTTACAGGAATTGGATTTGTCTAGTCTAATGAAAAGTAGGACTGGGGTGACATGATAGCAGTCTTCCAATATTTGAGGGGCTGCCACAAAGAAGAGGGAGTGAAGCTATTTTCCAAAGCACTTAAGGCCAGGGCAAGGATCAATGGGTGGAAGATCATTAAATAGAACTAAGGAGAAATTTCCTGACAGTTAGAACAGTTAATCAGTGGAACAAGTTGTATCTAAAGTTGTGGGTGCTCTAACACTGGAGATTTTTAGGAAGACATTGGGCAACCATTTGTCTGAAATGGTATAAAGTTTCCTTCCTGAGCAGTGGGTTAGACTAGAAGACCTCCAAGGTTCCTTCCAACTCTATTATTCTGATATTTTAGAGAATTCTAAATTAGGGAAAGAAACTCAACTGGGAGGGCCACCATACTTGGACAGAAAGGGGACAGAAGGCATGCTTGGGAAGAAAAAGGGAGAAGGAATTTGTTTTCCTTGCACTATTAAAACTGGCAAATTTGGATAGACAGGGGTGACAATGATATTTAGACTTGAACTTCTGCTTTGTCCAATGAGCACAAATGAAGAGTCAGTTTAAGGGTTGACTTAAGCTGAGGGTTGCTTAGGGTCTCCTAATGCGTGCTTTTCCTGCTTTGTCTCCATGGCCCCTTCTCCTCCTTAGTCCAGGAGTGAACATAGAACATAGAAACACAGGGCTGGAAGCGACCCCAGAGGTCTTCTAGTCCAACCATCCCAGTCAATACCATCCCAGTCAAATGACTGCCCAGTCTATTCTTGAAAACCTTCAGTGATGGAGCATCCAGAACTCTGGGAGACAAATATTCCATTGATTTATTGTTCTAACTTACTTCTAGGTTGGATTTCTCTTTAACAAGCTTCCACCCATTACTCAGTTCAGTTGACTGAGTTTCATGTTTAATGAATAAAATATATAATAAATATAAACTATATATAATAATAATAGTAAGACGAGGGGATAGTAGAACAGAAGACAAAGAATTGGAGAAGATTACAAAAAATTAAGTTCTGAAAACTGAAATATTGTGGCATAAACTGGCCCTGGTGATCCTTTGATTATTGTCATACTGGGTGCCATACCCAAAAAATGTTGGATAACATTTAAAAAAAATCTCTATATTGATAAAATGTTCATCTGTCAGTAGCAAGTGGCCACAATGCTTGGATCTGCACTTAAACTATAGAAATACATTGCAATTTCCTAGGTTTGGGGTAAGAATTAAATGCATGCAATGTGAAGGCCAACCCCAGCTAAAGAACTGCACATTGTTGTGTATATAATAACAAAAATACAATATAAGGACTTGCAAATATAAGTAAAATGGCTATGGCAAAAGAAAGCAAATATAATACCAATAGTATTGGCACCTTGGGTGCAATCCCAAAACATCTGGAGCACCACTTCAACACTATCCTCACTGACAAAATCACCATCAGTTGATTGCAAACAACAGCTTTAGTTGGAACAGCTCACATTTCCAGGTCGCTGGGTAGGACTTGACAGGTGGATCAAAATGCCAAATCCAGTCTAAACATCTGGCTGGCTATGTGAGAAACTGTAGTAATACCATAATAATAAATGCAAAGAGATCATTGCCAATTTAAAACAAGACTTAAAAACCTACTGTTCCCAATAAAAGAGAATATTTGTAGCACTGAGATGTTATCTAGTTTCAGTAATGGAGTATCTGCAAGAAAACAACTAAGTTCAAAGAGCAGCAAGGACCCCACAATTGTTGTCATGGTCCTCCTCTTCCTCATTCCCTTCTAGCACTGATGATGTTACCTAGTTTATGTAATGGAACGTCTGCAAGAAAACAACCAAGCTCAGAGGGCACCAAGGCCCCCACAACCTACTGTTTCCTTGTTATTTTCAAGAGTGCCAAGGAGATTTTTTGTGCATTTTGTGAACCAACTGCTCCAATAAGTGCCAGAGATCCATAATCCAGAAGACAGAAACTTTTCTAGGCATGATCTTACACACTGTGTGCCTGAAATGTAAACAGTGAACTGTTCATAGCTACACAGATTGCCTCATAAATTTAGAAGGGCATTGCTGTGTCATCTGATTCATTTCATGTTATTGGAAAAAAAAGAGAGATTTTGCTGCTATAACATGCTGTACTTTAAAGGTCACACAGAACAGGACTCTGATAAATCAGGTTTGACAACCACACTGTGAGTCGATGATAATAAAATAAGATGCATTAAAAGACGTAAACAGCACAGCAGATCTGTAGGAGTAAACAGAACTTCTAGATTATTTTAGATAGCTAGACTGAGGAACACTATTTAAAAACCAAAGGTGCCTTCAAAACTTATTGTTTGATCTTGCTGTGAGTCAGCAGCACCTTCAGGAGACTCTTGAACCTTCTGTTCAGATGGAGAGACACAACCCACTAGTAAAAGCTAAATGGAGTATCACCCATCCCATTAGGGCAATCTAGCCATAGTTATAGAATGTTGCAGGATCATGGACATTTTAAGCCATCATATGCCAGGCATATTATGTGCAACTGTGCTTTCCTAATGTAGGTTAAGGGTTATGTATTTTGGATAAATAATACCCAACATCAGAGGGCTTGCTCGTACTATAGACAGCTTTCATGATTGACAGATGTGTAGAAAGAGCAGCTTTCCACCAGTCTCCCATTCTTATGCATATCTCCCTTAAAGAAGGTGGCTTGGTTCTTTTCCAGTTAAAGTGGACACTGGAAATCTTAATTTAAGGTTGTGTATCTGGTTTGACCTTTGGATTTAATTTCTCAAACAGAAATATGCCAAGGGAAACTCTATGGACTGAGAACATCCTCTTCAAAAGATTTTTTTTTAAATTTAGATTTCTCTTGTTTTATTTATTTATTTTATAAGGCAGCAAACTCCTTCCCAAAATAACAACCCTGTGTGAAGTAAACTGGGTTGAGAGAGAAGCACTGGCCCAAAATTACCCAGCCAGCCTTCATGCCTAAGGCAGAACTAGAACTCACAGTCTCCTGGTTTCTAGCATGGTGCCTTAATGACTAGACCAAACTGGCTCTCTTTAATAAGAAAAACAAAAGGATGAGCAAGAAACTAACCCTGAACTTGTACAGGAAAGTAAAACTATTCCTTATTAATAAGGTATTCTGTATTATGTGTCTTTGCTCAGAATCAAGAGGTAAAATTCAATTATTTGCATCCTAGGAACAAATAGAAACTTTAAGTGGAACCTACAGGGACCATAAAAGGAGAAAGCACCCTCATCTCAGAAGATATTCTGTTCCATAGAAGAGAGTCCCCAATATCTCCCTTTATTCTCTCCTCTCATCGTACCTCATGGTAAATATGATCCCAGAGCAGAAATCCTCCGACTATGGAGTTGAAGAGGCAGATTTTATCAGGGAAAAGTGATCTCTTAGATAGCCAAAACCCAAATCATTAGGGATTTCAGCATCTTGAATTGCATTTGGAAATAAACTGGTCACCAAATGGAGCTTCTCTATAATAGTGTAAAATGTAGTGCCAAGGTTAATTGGTAAGCACCAGGCAGTGGCCAATGACAGCAAGAGATGACCCTGAGCAATCTTCAAGCCCCTTGAAGACCAAGGTGCACCCTTCTAAATCTCTGCCAGTTCAGTTTTAATGTGTAGATCAGGAGGTTCTCGAATATTGTGGTGTCAAGACATTTCACTGTAGACTAGCACAGACCAAGTGAGGAGTAAGCCTGGTGCGTGTATTTTGATTATGTCCTACTTTGCAAACACAAGACTGATCTAGTTTATTTTTAAAAAGTAATAATAATCATGGCCACCCCTCTAAATTGCATAGGAAATCCTAGGGGGGGGGGAGGATTCCTAATTGGCCATTTGAGACCCACTGCCCTTGCAATTAAGCTTCCAGGCTAATAAAAAAAAGATGCATTTTAAATGTAATCCTTAAAAAGTTACATCTGTTTTGTAAATACCACCTAAAAGTATTTGGAAAACCAGCCAGCATCCAACACGCATCTACTCAGAAGTAAATGCCATTAAATTCTTTGGGGTTTCTTCGAGGTTAAAGGGTTGAAACATAAACTTGTGGCTGATTTGACAAAAAGGGGGAGAAATACAATCTTCACTAACTTTATGGCCCAGTCTAAAGTGCTGTGAGTAGATCATTTTGCTCTGATCTCACACCACGAGCGAGCTGAAAGCTTTTAGCTTAGTGCATGTGTAATTTCTGTGGACTTGAAAGCTCCCCAGGCAATTTCTGATTTTCATTTAAGACTTCCTTTTCCTTGTTGAAAGCTGAATGATTTCCTTCTGTGGTTTTATCAATGAACCAGGACTGATAAGATTGCTTCCTTCCTCTGCTCTGTGTGCTTGGACTTTTGCCATCCATGATGAAAAGTAATATATTTGCCTTCCTGTCTTGAGCTACAGCTAGCTGGAGTGGGAGGCGATGTAAGTGCCTTCATTCAGGAAAAAAAAAAGCCAGCCATTGAAATGAACAAAAATAGACTTGCATCCAAACAAATTAGGAAATTCTTCCTTGCATTGTTAAGTAATATTTGATGTAGGAGAAGACATAGACAACTGTCTGACTCCCTTTTCTGTCTCTCTTTTTAGCACAGGAGGTCATCAGTTGGGATAAGAGGTTGTGTCCTACTGTATGACAAAGATGTGAACCAATTTTCCATTTTGCAGTGGGGCAAAACTCCTCAGGAGTCCTACAACAGAAGTAGGGAAGTAGGATCAGAGAAAGAAGAGCAACTAAGACTTGGAGACAAAAACATATGAAGAACAGTTGCAGGACTTGGGTATGGCCAGTCTAGAGAAAAGGACTAGGGTTGACATGATAGCAGTATTCCAGTATTTGAGGGGCTGCCACAAAGAAGAGGGAGTCAACTTATTTACCAAAGCACCAGAAGGCAAGAGAAGAAATAATGGATGGAAACTAACCAAGGAGACAAGGAATCTGGAATTAAGGAGAAACTTCCTAACAGTGAGGACATTTAATCAGCGAAACCACTGGCCTTTGGAAGCTGTAGGTGCTTCATCACTGGAGGTCTTTAAGAAAAGAATGGACAGCCATTTGTCTGAAATGGTATAGGCAGAGGGTTGGACTAGAAGACCTCCAAGGACCCTTCCAGCTCTATTCTGATTGATTGAAAATGGGGTAAAATTCACTTAACAATTGTCTTACTTAGCAACATAAATTTTGGCTTGATTGTGATTATAGATTGAGGATTACCTGTATTTTATCTAGCCTTCTTTTTTTTCCAGGAAGGAGGAGGGGGGGAGGAAGGAAGGCTGTACAATATATTTTATAACAGCATAAGCTCTCTGTTCAGAAGCACTTATTTTGAATTAAACAATAAAAGCTGTGGCTCTTTAAACTATGGGCATCTCTTTGTGTATTCAGAATATCATATACACAGTGCAACCCAAAACTTGGCAAGTCAGAATGCTATTTATAAAGGGTGGATCCAGTTAAAATATGGAGAAATTCTGATGATACTGGGTGATTTCCAAATTCAAGTTCATAGACCAAATGATCACATATGCCTAAAGATAGTCCAAGGACAACAGGAATATGTGTTATTTTATGAACAGCAACAAATTAAAAAGTAACTCGTTAGTCCAACCTTACACATTTGAACTAAAAACAAAAAACAATGAGCCAGTGAAAGAGTTAACTGAATTATTTTGGATGTATTCGTTGTAAAAATAAAAACTTCCTATATTATATTAAATTAAAAATTATATTATATGAAAGGAAAAAAAGATAGAGATAACCATGTTACTTTGCCATTGGCAATAAATTCTGCATAATTTATTGTCTTCCCAACTACTTTTTCAACCCATGATAGAATGAGGCAGATAAATAAAACTGTTACTATTACTTAGTTCCCATTATTGAGTAATGCCACCACTCATGATACTAATGAACCTAAACAATAAAACTGAAGAAAAATGATGTCAGTGAAGCTGTGCATAATACATAAACCTGGCTTCTCTGTATTTATAAATCTTCAATGGAAGAAACATACAAAGACTTAATCCTAGATTAAATGCTTGAAAGCCACAATGGCAGCAGAGCATTTATGTGGCTATTCTATGATCATGATCATTTTCAAAAGGAATAAACAAAATACAAAAACATGGGCTTTTAGGTCAGATTTTTCAAATTTACGGTGAAGCAACAACGATCTTTTGTGAGCCTGGATTATTTAAGGGGGGAAAAAACCCACTTTACTGAGGTTTGTGCTATAAAATAGAAAATACTCACTGTAAACAATACATGACCATTATTGATGTACCTTTGTACAAACTGTGGGGAACTAATAACCATTGTTTACTCTAAGAAAGAAATCAACAGATAGAACTTCAATACATTGACTTGGTGGATTAAAAAAAAATTAGTTAAATGTGTTTGTAACTACTACTGTTGGTACAGCTTTTCGCAATACTAGGAAGATATCATTAACATTTTTCCTATTGAATTTCTGGTCCGGTAAGATGATCTGATTAAATTTTCAGCTTTTAATTCATTTAAATCTAATAAATTCTCAGTAAAGTGGATTTATTTTACCTTGCCATAAAAATCACTCATCTGATATAATGGGATATGTTGGGTTCCACCATACATTTCAATAACTTCTTCATCAGGCACTGGGTTTAGCCCCCTAAAAACAAATCACAATAATTCAGTCAAGAAAATATTAAAACTTAGTGGACACCTAAGCTCATATTATCCTAAAATCTTTAGGGGGGGTTTTGCTTTTTAAGAGAGTTGTGTTATCCTACTCAAAAGCATCTCAAAAAAAGGCATTGCCAAGAAAGCATGCAGGTTCACGAAATCTCAAGATGCTGAGTTTGATTCAGAGAAGAATTTATCTTTATGGGCAATGAATCTGAAGAGAAGTTGTGCAAATGAATTGACATAATTTGACTCTTATCAAGATATTAATGAAGTCTAGTGGCAAACATTTTGTTTAAAATTCATTGCTGTTCCATTGACCTAAGTGACATTCTAATATTATTAAAGTTAACTGAACCCAAGTTTCTGAAGAAAAGGAAACAGCCAATATAAGAGAGCCAGAAATTTAAATATTCCATGGTTATAAGAAAAGTTGCCACAGAGAAAATGTCTCCAAAATATAGAAAGGACTACATAAGATAAGGTTGCAAGAGAAAAGAGGATTTAATTTTTCTACACTGAGTTAATTTTTAACCAAAGCAGAAAAGCAGATCAATAGGGAAACATTTAGTTGAAGAAGCAAAAGAGTATTACTCAAATGCAGCTGCATTAGCAAATACTGCTTCCTTAAATCATGATTTTTTTAAATTTCTCCTTTGTTCAAAGTTAGCCTAATTAGTGTTTCTTAAACTTTTTTCTCTTCCCATTTTTTAAACATCATGTGGATCCCAAAAGAGTTTTTATTTATATAATCAATATTTAAAGTATTAAAAATTAAGATGAATTCATTTTGTTGCCATACCGTTTCTCATGATTGCTTGAAGGGATTTCAATACTGTATTATTTTTTAATATAGGCTAGAAAATAATTTTGATTTCACGGACCTCTTGGAGAGTATTGGCACAGTCCTAGGACCACATTTTAAGAAACCCTGATCTAGACCTTATCAATCTTCTGCTATTCATAGCATTTCCAAAGTAAAAGCTAACATGGATTGCAATGCTGTAAGCCGATTTGGTTTTGCAAATTCTTCTGCTTCCCGCAGCAACATTTTAAAAACAAAGTAACATTCACTTTGAAGCTCAATGGTCTATACTTTTGATATAACTCTTGATTTTTTAAGAGAGCCAAGTTGTTGCGGTGATTTAAGTAAAGGCACCGGGATAGGAACAGGGAGACCCAGGTTCTACTCCTACCTCAAGCATGGAAATTGCTGGATAACTCCAGGCCAGTCTCAGCCCTAGACTAGCAAATCAAACTGAATCTTAAAGAAGGTACTGAGAAACTACTTCTGAAAAACGTTGCCACGAAAACTTCACGGGTTATACTTGTCATCACCAGGAGTCATGTTTGACTCAAAGAATCATAACAAAAACAATGTTTTATTTCCCATGCAAACTGACTTGTAATATGATAGCAATTAATCTCCTAATATTTGTAGCTAAATTTGTTCTGATATGCCCAACATTGTAGTCATTGATCCTTTTAATTTGGCAGAGTATGGTTTTCTCTGAAGCTGATTTCAGAAAGACACTCAGACTTCAGCCACCGAAGACATTTCTCTGGAGCAAGTAAACAGTCGTGTGTCATCACCCGTGACCCATATTTGCTTCTGATTTCTATGTTAAATGTTGCATAAAGAACAGCTGCTTCTATGAAGGTCAACAGCTCCAGAAAGTGCACATAATTTTGCTAAACTCACTGATAGGCAGTGCCCAATTGAACATAGTGGAAAGCATCAATCTTCATCAGAAGGCTCTAAAAGAAAGATAGACACGTATTGGGTAAATATTTCATACTTAATGTTACAAGAAAAGCAAACAAAACTATCCTTCACAAGGCAATGCATTTAAAGCTACATTGGCAGATACAAATATGATGTATATGATGTTGGAACCCCCTTGGATGTTGTTGTTTATGTCTGTGCAGAGAGCTATACACTATTTCTACTTCCACTGAAGAAAGAAAGGGACAGAAGGTTTTTTTGTTCAAATAGAAACACCACACTCTTATTATTTTTGCAGAGAGACGTACCTTTCGAGCCCATCAATATGCAACGTTGCATAATTTCAGGGATCAGATTTATTTCTGCAATAAGACAAATTGGGATTCTCACAGCTGTTGTACTGACATCTTCTACTTTAAATTATCTAAGAAGGAAAGGTCCTTTTTTCATGGTAATGCTCGGATATTATTTTTTATAACTACTACTATTTTATCTGATCTCTACTTATCATCTGAAGAGTTGCCAGATGACAGCATTTTATTAATTTACCATCTACTGTTGTGACAATGTCTTTTTTTAAGATCAGTTGCAGTGCTTAAATTTTTAGCTCACCACATCCTATCCTGCTTCTAATTTTCAGGAATATGTTTTTTTGTATGCTGTAGGGTCAGCAAAGATTAAGGATTTGTTAGTGTTGTAATTATTCCCTACTGGAGACAAAAATAATTCTGACAGAAGGACAAAATAAGATGATAAAGTACCCTAATATTGTTTACAGAGATCATTGCAATTGTGCCTGCAAAATACTGAAAAAAAGGCTTTCCTAACATCCTTCCCATATTCTTCAAGCCACTTTGGGCTTTATTACCATCGAGTTCCTCTTTCTTTTTGGAAAAAAAAGAACACAGGCTAAATGTAGCTGCGAAATTTAGAAAATCTTAAGCCATAAGCAAGAATATTCCACCACAGACTTTATTAACTGATTTTTAGATTGTCATACTATGTAACTATGGAGAAAGCAGTCTTTTATAGGTAGCCCAAGGATTATGATCACTTGTTCAATTATGTACTGGCACTGAACAAAGGAAACTTATGACCGATCTGCAAAGTTGTAGCCACAGCAGGGACCCTGAAGTCACATAATTGGGCTTTGGGTTCTTAGTAACTGACTCACAATTATAATGTTGCAGTGACCTCTGGTCACATGATTGTGATAGAAATTCTGACCCTAAATTGCTGTTGTAATTCAACGATGACTGTTTCTCTGTGTATATGTGTAATATGTAAACCAACATGCATACATACACCATTATTAATTCATTTCTCCAAGAATAGCTGTAACTTAACAAACTAACCAGATACTTCAATGTTTTAAGTTTCCACATGGACCCAAATGATGTTACTCAGTACTATGAAAGACCAATTAAAACATGTTCACATGTTCACTCACCTTGTGCACATCATAATGAAGCCCTCTTATGGCAAAACCAGGAATGTATTCGTATTTCCTGAGTCCCTCTGGGTACTATAAAACATTTCATTAGAAAGAATGAGTATATTCTTCCAAACTGGGATACATGCTATATTTTGCTTATTTAAAAACTGGTAGAAATCTAGACAACTAGCGAACTGTATAGAATAGAATAGAATACAATCTCTGTATAGAGATATCGTTTGGAGGGATTAAATATTAATATTTTTCTAGTAGCACTTGGTAGAATTTTTCTTGATTAAGTTTGAATGATGAGTTTTTATACATCAATTTATAAATATAAGACCATGGGAAGAAGAGTTTTAGAGAAACTGAGAAGGTTATGATTTACTTGTTTAAAGTGTGTATATGTACACACACACACACACAATATGTATGTGCGTTTGTGTGTTTATTTATTTATTTCTGATATCACTTAATGGACTTTTGCTGATTAAAATTGAAAGATGAATTTATTATTTGCCAATAGATAAAAGATGTGATATGGGATGAAGATAGTTTTGGTTAAAAATTAAGAGAAGATATCAAGCTACTGAAAATGTTTATGCTTGATGAAAGGGAAAGTTATTTCATTCCATATTTCTTTCCTTTCTTTTTTATATATTTCCCCTTTGCTCATCCCTTCTTTTCCCCTTCGTTTATTTTTTTGTTTATATTTTCTTTAGTTTGTATTATTTTTTATCTTTGTAATTTAAAACTTCAATAAAAATAATTATACTATAATAAAAAAGGGAAGACATATAAACTCTGTAAATAGATACATAAAATAAATAATTTAAAAAGTCATGTAGAGGCATAGAGAAAAGTGGGTCTAGTTCCATTAACAGGTGAAAAAAGAATTAGGGAAAAGTTTGTTGCTTTAAGCCTTTCTCACCAATATAAATGATAATGCCATATCTCAGTAGAATGTGGAAGCTAACCCAAAAAAAAAAGTCAAAATCTAGAAACAATTCCTCATTAAATATAGAGGAAGAAAAAGTACTTAGCTTAAAACCACTTCCACACCATACTGCCCCAATCTATAACAGATCAAGCATCACACAAGAAGAGATGATGAAAATGGCAAACTTACCTTATACTGTTCAATTAGGATATCTCTGGCAGCGTTGAATATCATTGAATGTAGTAAGTTTGAATATTGTGCCAATGTATAATCATAATCAAAGCCATAGATCTCAACATCTCCCAAACTAATCTCATTATTTGCATAGATAGCTGCGGGGTTAAGAAGATTGCAAACTCCTGGTGGAAGCAGATCTGGAACAAGATAATAAAAATATAGGCACTTCTTTGATCCAAGATGGTGCAGAACAGGAATACTGTTCATGTGTAAAAAAAGGAGTAGGGAATGGGGATGGGGTGAAATATTCCTTCCCTCCCCCTTTATAACTGGGTATTCAAGACTACTGACATTTTCCTTCAAAACAGTTGGTCCAAAAAATAAATTATTAGTTGAATTTCAACTAATTCAAGCATTTTATTATCAAAAAGAATAACTAAAACAAAAGGCTATTGCTGTAAACCGAAAAGGATCAGCTCGAATTCTGTTTTTCTCCTGGCAGGAACAGAATTTTACTCAGAGGTGGAGGCTGCTGCTGCTGCTATCACCAGACTTCCTTCCTTCCTTATGTGCCTCCTCAGAAGTATTTCTGAGGAACTAGGGACCTTCATTTGGGGGGGGGGGAGAACATTTTGGGGAAGATTTGGGGAGGGGGGAAACAGAATCACCATCAAGCACTGTACTTAATGTCATCTGGGAATGGAACAGGATTTACAGTTATCATTATTACATAGGGGGTGGGCGAGGGGAGAATAATTGTATTTCCTTCTATTCTATTTACTGAAGTTTTTCTATTCTAGTTGGATCTCTCATAGGTTGGAGATATAAGTAAGAAAGAATAACAGCATTTTGAATTTGAAATCGAGTTAAGAGTTGTACCAGCGGTTGATAACTCTTATAACTATATAGGGATTAGTTGCCCAATAGGGAAATCAAATCTCACCAAAAATTTGCCTAAATGCATCAAACTGTCTGATTCAGCCAACTGTTTCTGCTCTTTTACATTGTTTGTTCTAAAATTATGAAAGCAGATTCAGCACGGGGAGAAAAAGCATGTCCAGGTGCACTTGATGCTTGAAATAGTCTTTATAGACATAATCATTTTAAAGTATTGCCTGTTTTATACATCACTCATATTAAAATTCTGATTCCCAGTTAATCTAATCCTTATTCTCTAGGATAAGAGGGCAGAACAAAAAGTAATGGGTGGAAGCTTGTCAAAGAGAGATACAATTTAGAAGGAGATTTTTTTTTTCCTGACAGCAAAAGCAATTAATTAATGGAGTAGCTTGACTCCTGGAGTTGTGGGTGCTGCTGCATCACTGAAGATTTTCCAAAATAGACTGGACAAACACTTGACTGGGATGATATAAGACTCCTGCCTTGAGCAGGGATTTGGTTTAGAAGACTGCTGAGATCCCTTCCAGCCATATGATTCTATGATCGCTAACTGCATGTTCTATAGGCAGTAGAACTATATTTGTGCCCAAACTATATTTTTAGCTATATATAGATTCTAATGACCAGTCACTGTTTTGAGATGGGCAGCCATATAAATTGTTTATATACTGTAAATTAGAATCTTATGTTTGTATTGTTAACTTGCAGGTTTTTTACACACATGGGGATTATTAAGCCTGTAAAGCTAAACAAAGGGTATGTGTGTTATGGTGTAGATGCAGACTAGCTTTTCCTATTTGAGAGAATAGGAATAAACTGAATTCTTCACTGTTGCCACTTGAATACTGATATATAAGACTCTAGAATTGCTTTATAATAAATGGACAGCATTTTTCTTGTTACAGGGTTTCTCTGGAATTATGTAGCTGTTATATTTGCACTTCTGCACTGTGAAGATCAAGAGTTTTGCAACTGGGTTATTAGTTCACCATGAAAGAAAAAAATTCTCTTCCTCTTGTTGACTCCTGGTGACTGCTTGTACTAATCCCTGCAATTTTGTTGGCATGACTTTTTAGAAGTGGTTTTCCACTGCCTCTTTTCTAGGGCTGAGAGGGAACTGGCTCAAGGTCAACCATATATATTACTAGTGTTATATTCACTATTCAAGAAACACATTACTGATAGTTGTTTACTGTACAGTAAACATATTATCCCTTCATCCATTCTTACTTTGTAAATGCTTTCTACAAGCTTTGTACATTCATCCATTTTCTATTACTAGTACATACCTAATGGGAGGATGAGAAGTATTGCGTTTCTTAGCTAAGAGGTCAGAATTGTGAAGATGGTATTTATACTGCAAATTTCATTGCACCAAAGAACATTATTAGTTTCTGTCTACAATTATTATATAACCTCAAAATCCCATTATTATTGAACAACTTGATTTTTCAAGGGCAGAAAGAAAAACACTGTGAATGCAATTAGCTTCAAGCTACGTTGATGAGTGAAAAAATATGCTTCACAGACATGACAATTTTTTCATTTAATACAATGTTTCTCAGAATACTCAAAAAGGCTTTAGTAGGAAGATATACTTTTTAAAAAGTAACTCTGTTTCAGAGTTGAAGTGGTCTAATGAAGTGGTTTCATGTAAAATAATTTCCACGAAGTAGAATTACTCATCTTCAGAAAACATTTCTATCAATAGAGCACAAATAGAAAACTGTATTAGGTAATGAAATCTTCCAACCTATTGCTGCATCTTATGTTACACTTAAATTACAAGTATCTTACAGCAAATGTGTATCAGGAGAGGAAGGACATAGCAGATCTGGAAAAGACATTGCATAATTACTTCCTACTGTTAATATTGGAGAGCAGGGGGAGAACAAACAGAATAAAATCATTTTCTCCCTTCCTCCTTGCATCCAACTAGCAAGGGTATCAATGAAATAATTTCTTTGCCCTCGGTTATCTATGATAGTAGTGGTATATATGCTTTGTTAAAATATCAAACAGTAATTGGTTTTTTCTACCAAGTTAAGTAGCAAATACATATAATCACTTATTTTATTGGAAATATTTCCTTCATGTTGAGATCTTGCAAAGATTTGGTTCTACTGTTCACTTAAAATCTTGCCAATAAGTTATCTTGTTTACATTTCAGGAACAAACATACACAAATATTCAAGTCACCTACTAAATTCCATGTCACATTTATGGAATCCTTCAAGTGAATTCTGGCAAACATTTGAAAAACATTAGAATTGCAATGTATTTTTTTATTATAAAAATGACCAAGTATCATTAGTGAGAAAAATAGTAGCAGTTCATCCAATATCTATTATAGTTTTTAAACAATTCTTGACCATTTTTTTAAAGCTAAGGAGCCTTTTGAGATTGCTGAGATAGTGATTCTTTCAGACAGTAGCAACATTTCACTTGTTCAGACTTGGAAAGTCAGCCAATAGAGGGATGAAAGTGTTTCACAAGGATAACATCGCAATCAACAACTTATAACAACCTGCTTTAGTTTGAAAGGCAGCTTGAAACACAGCCTTTTCTAGAGATATGAATACACAAGTAGTTCTTCTGAGAGAAAGCCTTATAAATTAGCAAGTTCAAACCACTTTCAGCCTTGAAAGTACAATGCCAGTACATTACTTTGAACTACATCCAGAAACTAATTGTGGAACCAATTAAGATGGTTGAAAATGTGTGTTGCTTCCAACAACTGATGTTGGGATATTCATTACTCAGCTCAATTGAAATGTGGAAGCAACTGAATAGCCAACTTCAATCCCTCAACCTAGAATTCACAAAGTATGCACAACAGAGATTTTAAAACAGATACACACACACACACACACACACACAAAAGTCCATGGAGTTTAGAAAGTTAAATTTTAACAAAAAACAAAAGCAAAACATGTAAGGTATCACAACCTTACTAATTTTAGTAAGCTGATAAGCAATGTGTACATTACATTGGAAGAGTTGATTAAAATGTTTCCCATTTCAAAGTCATAAAACTTAATCATCCATGTACCCATATATGTCATTAACAAACACAAAAAATTAACAAACACAAAGAAGAATTCAATTTGCAGCATCTTTTATAATTTGGCATTCTTAGTTACTCTTAACAATTAGCATAAATTACCAATAAAAGAGAATAAATTAGCATATGTTAGTTTGGCAGCAGCAGATGCTATTAACAATGCACCTTGCAATGGACAGGTAACAGGTTTGTAATGTGGGTATTTCCTCACTAGGTGTACTAGCTTTATATATAAAACATTGAACATTTCACTTTAGGACCACCACAGAACGATGCAACCACCTAATTATACAACTGAAGCTGTGCAAATAATACAGCTTGATATACATCCACCCTTCTTTTGGGGGGGATCAAACGGGACAAGAGTTTGAATAGTTCCCAGAGATACACCGAGGCATTTTAATCCATCAGCATTTCGAAATGCATCAGACTCGCACAGTCTGCATGCAGACCCCACTTAGAATATAATATAATAGAATAACAGAGTTGGAAGGGACCTTGGAGGTCTTCTAGTCGAACCCCCTGCTTCCCTCCCTTCTTACCGTAAACCAGCTTTTTCATCTCTTGGTATCTGGCCCAGAGATAGGACTTCGTATCGATCCCTTCGATGGAGCTGGGCTGGTGGCCGCCTAAGGAAGCAGCTGTCACAGCAGGACCGGCGTCGGCAGTCCTCTTAGCTTTGCCGCCGATCGAAGAGGATCCCCGCGGCGGGAGACAATGCTCCTCAGACTGCGGCTGATGGGTCCACTGGTGCCTGCATCCCACCCGCCCCGACCCAGCGTCGGAGCCTGTATAATAGCAGCAGCAGCTGCTGTGGCTGGAAAGAGGGACCATCACTTGAAGGATGCCGACGCTCTTCCATATGCCGCTGCTCGCAGCCTTGAGTCCAGCCGCCGCCATGGCCCCCACGGGAGGAGAGGCTCTTCCTTGAGATGAATTCACAAGACCGTCATCTCAGAGCATGCAACACACCTTCCTCAACTGCATCGTCCGCCAGACTGGACAACAACGGGCTCTTTCAGCCATCCGACCCGCCTGAGAGGATGCAGTCAATGAGAGAAGGCTGCAGGGCTCCAGTCCAAGACTTTCCCAAGAGGAGGAGGCTCTTCTGAGCACAAGTGCCGCTGCCCGCCTCTTCGGGACCACTTGGGATTTGTGGTTTGTTCAACGTTTTGTGTTGTCCACTCCCTCAACCAGTCCCTGTGAGGTTCCCCCCCCCCCTTCCCACACACACTTTGTTGGTACACAGACACGAACTACGACTCCCAAGATCCTTTTGATCCTCTTTGGCTCGAGGGTATTTAAAATGTTTAGGGCGGGCGTGTTTTCCTTTCGGAAACCGTGATTCCGAATCCTTTGAACCGTGGCTATTCGGATAAACTTATAAGCTATACGTTTTCAAGACAAACTTTTTTTAAAAAAATAAAGATCTCTTTTCGTTTATAAGAATGCTCGGTGAAAATGACAAGTGATGGAATAAAAGGAACACGTACAGAAAGCTCTTATCCTCTCTCCCCCCCTCCCAAATTATTTATTTAAAAATTGTGCCAATTCAGACTGCCTGCTCCTTACGCACACCTGATTAAAAACAAGGCGAAATTTACTCCGCTGAGTTGATCTTGCATAGCATTGAGTTGCCCAATAGTTTACAAAACATGTTGGCAGACACTAAGATGTTGGATTGCTTGACTTCTGCTCCGACGGGGGTGGGGCGGTCAGAGGCTTTTAGCCGTTTCCCCTGGCCGGTTTTGCAACTGAACTGAGCAGCAAGTGACAGGGACTCTTTCCCTGGGGCTTTAGGAACGCCGTTAGCGCCCCAGGTTTAAGAATCGCAGCTGGCGTAGCAGCAACGCCGCGCGGAAACCCCTTCCGCTCATTCCGTTCAAAGACGGGCGGGCCGCGCCCCCTACGCACAACACGTAACCAATCACGCATCTAGTCTCTTTCGGAAGACGTTGATGTGTAGGGATCAGGTGGGAGGGCGGCCGCTCTTCCCGTTCTGCTCTCTTGTCCTGCGCGTCCTTTTCCTTATTCAGCCCTAAAGGTGGCTGGTGGGAGCGTGAGTGTTGGTCCGCGCTAGAATCGAGACCAGCCTCTTCGGTTGACTGTATCCCACAGAGTGGTGGGAGTGGGAAAGCAGCATTGGCCTTGCGAAGCGTGCGTTGTATGAGCACGGGTCCTTGATTATAGTAATGAGAATTTATTTATATCCCCTTTATTGTTTTTACAAATAACTCAAGGCGGCGAACATATGCAACACATCTTCCTCCTCCTACTTTCCTCACAACAACAACAACAACCCTGTGAGGTGAGTTGGGCTGAGAGTGAGTGACTTCGCCCAAGGTCACCCAACTATGGCTAAGGGGATTTGAACTCATGGTCTCATGCTTTCTAGCCTGGTGCCTTAAGTCACTAGACTAAATTTGCAAGGTTTTCAGACGCTGGGAATGCGTTCTCTGATGGAGAACCTTTACCTAAAACTAGACATTAACTGATTGGCTGCTTCCTTGGTATTGGTAACTGAATGGCATCGTTTAAACTTATTCACAACTGTATCTGAAAGATGTGAAAGATTAAGGTAAACGAAGCAAAACATGTATGAGTGCATAGATACTTGGTCCTGCAATCATGGTTTACCTAGAGATGGATTGATAATGCAAACTGGGTATTTAGGATGTTTGCAAGACTATTTGATGTTACACTTCTTTGCATTTCAAATTGTATATTACAGTATGCTGAAATCAATGGTTACCGAAAACAAAACATTACAAGAGTTCTAAGTTCTAGCAAGTTGTTGACCCTCATTAGGTGGCATTGAACAAGATAGGATGATCTTAAATCAAAGTCTTTATATTGTATCCATCAAATACTGATAGGACGATGTTGCTAAGTTGGGTAAAGAAATACCTGCAAGAAAGCAATTAAGCTCAGAGCACCAAAGGACCCCACATTCTCAATTCCCCAAGAATGCTCAGGAAGGATTTTAGTAGCGGAGGTGAAAATGATAGAATTCATAAATTGTCAATGTAAACCACTTAAAGAATGCTGTAAAGCAGTATATAAGTCTTAGTGCTATTGCTATCTGTGTTTTCGGATTAACTCACAATAAATTAAATCAATTTATTAGTAATAGTAATATTATAGGTAATAATGCTGCATTTTTTAGTTATGTATCTTTATGAGTCCAGGTTTAATCAGATGTGAAATATGTAAAGATAAAACTGAATTTTATTCCTTTCCATATTTGTATTCATTTGGTTAACCATATTTGGAGAGCTTTATACATAAAATATTAATTTTGTTCAATGTGTTTCAGAATCACCTTCTTACGACAAGTCTAAAATTCTTCTTAAAATGTCTGTCAGTAGTAAAATAATTTATCTAATGAATAAAGTACCTGGAAAGAAACGATTTGGTATGTACAGATTTCTTCCTTTCTACTTCATTCTCGGTGGTGCTATGGAATGGTTTATGATTAATGTTCCAGTCGGCAATCAGACCTTTTGTAAGTATCATTAAACTTTTTTAAAAAAACTATATTTTTAAACATGCAGGACTTAATTATGCTATCTTAATGTCTATATCTTTCCTAATAATTACACTGAAAATTTCAAATTTGTTTGATATCCAGCTTTTATTAAAAAAAGGAAGAACCTAAGTCAACCTTTCAACGGGTAAACGTACAGAGAAGAGCAAAAAAGATGATTAGGGGCCTGGAGGCTAAAACATATAAAGAACGGTTGCTGAAATTGGTTATGTGTAGTTTAAACAAAGGAAGGGCTAGGGGTGACATGATAGTCTTTCAATATGTAGGTCAACCTATTCTCCAAACCTATTCTTGTTCTGTAGACAGATTCATGTTCTGTAGACAGAACAAGAATCAATGGATGAAAACTAATCGAGAGATGCAACCTAGAACTAAGGATAATTTTTTTATAGTTAGAATAATTAATCAGTGGAACGACTGATTACGTTGGTGCTCAAACACTTTAGATTTTTAAGAAGAGATTGGACAAACCATTTATCTGAAATTTTTCCAAAATGATATACCGTTTCTTGCTTGAGCAGGGGGTTGGACTAGAAGACTTTGAAAGTCACTTCCCACCCTGTTATTCTGTTACTTTGCTTGGCATTAAAGGCCTCAAGTGCTCTAATAAGTTTAGTAGAATGGAATTAAAAGTAAAGATTCAGTGTCATCTTAAAACCTTTTGGCAGGTATACTTTTCCTGAGAAAACTACAAATCACGCTGGAGAAACATGATTTTACTTTTAGCTTAAGTGTTGATAAAATATTTGGATAATCTTCCAATTGTATTTTGGAGACAGATAAAAACCTACTAAAATGGCTGCAGATAGAGGTGTTATCTTCAGACTGATAGCTGCAGATAGAGGTGTTATCTTCTAAAATCTTGCATTTTTTAGAAATGGACAAAATTAGTCCTAATTTTAAATTTTTAAGTTTGAGATTAATCTACCCCACTTTACTTAAATAAGATAAGTGGATATTAGTTAAAAAGAATGTCAGAATGACAATGTTGTTCCACCACACTGTGGAATTGATAGAATAAGGTTGCCCATGGTAATTTCCTTGTTATACTTTTGAACTTACATGAAATTACCCATCATTTTAAGCTTGAAACATTGCAAGTTAATTGTTGTTGTTAGTTACGAACTTGTGTCTGACCCATCGCAACCCCATGGACAAGGTTCCTCCAGGGCTTCCTGTCCTCTACCATCCTCGAATCCATTTAAGCTCACACCTACTGTTTCAGTGACTCCATCCAGTCATCTCATTCTCTATCATCCCCTTCTTCTCTTGCCCTCAATCTTTCCCAGCATTAGGTTCTTCTCCAGTGAGTCCTTCCTTCTCATTAAGTGGCCAAAGTATTTGAGTTTCATCTTCAGGATCTGGCCTTCTAAAGAGCAGTCAGGGTTGATCTCCTCTAGGACTGACCGGTTTGACCGCCTTGCAGTCCAAGGGACTTGCAGGAGTCTTCTCCAGCACCATAGTTCAAAGGCCTCAATTCTTTGGCGCTCAGCCTTTCTTATGGTCCAAATTCCATAGCCATACATTTAAAGGCCTTATAAAATGGAAAGGAAGGGAAGACATTCACAAACACCACTATAACATCCACATGGGCTTGCTGCTTTGGTCAGAATGATTTATCAGTGTTGCCATGTTTTGCCACAAGTTCTGTCCTCTAGATGCAATGTAAGAGTGCACATAAAAAATGGGCAGAACTTGCATCTCAATCCAGCAACATTCCGATATTGCTTACATCGCTCTGACTCCCTGGCCCCCTGCACCCTGACCATAAGTATAAGCTTATTTGCCAAAAATGTTCAAGGGAGGTATTTGTTTAATTGGGTGTCCTCCCACTTTTTTGAATGATGATTTAGTGGTCCATGACTGCAGAATGTTTGAGAAACAGTTTTCTAGCCTAAGGAAGTCACAAGAAATGAGTTATAGAAATTTTCAGGAACACATGAAGTTATTTTTAAGCTGTTCTTATTACAGGTAACTTTCTGCATTCCTGAAGAAGTAATTCGGTCTTTCTATTATATGATGTGTTCAGATATAAAATTCTGTTATGTGTGATAGAATTTGACAAAAGGAAATCCTGTGTTAGCACACAGCACCACTAATTTCAAATCTCACAGATAATCTACCTTTGATTTCAGCAGACTTTACTCTCAAGTCACCATCTTGTAACCAAAATATAACCTGGAACTTTAAAGATTTTGGCATGGTCATTCACAAGGTAGCCCTGAAAGTGTACAGGCAGCATATCATGAATGTTACCTATAGTCAAATATTAAGAGGCAAGCAAGCTGTTGTCATTTCCTTTGTAAGGATTGTTAACGAGGTAGATTACCTGACTATTATGCTAAAATTCCAGTCTCCTAAGGATTATTGCTATGAAACCACTGGGCATGTTGTGCTCTTGATCATGTAGTGTTAGGAGGAAACTAGGATAACATCTTGGCAGGATTCCGCTTGGCTCTTTTGAATTCTAATGCTGCAGCCAGTTGACTTATAAATGTGATCTGCTTCTAATTGCTAATTTTCTACTACTTGTACATGCATGCATGCATACATGCATAAACAAAGTTGCTTTTCCAGTTGACATGACCTTGATTATTTGTTTTGGAGATGATCAAGATGCTTGGATAATTACATTAATACCACAGCAATACTTCTTCAGTAAGTGAGCTGAACAGTAAATATAGCTGACTTACATATTGCTACTAAATATATACTAAATTGTACACTACGTACAAATGCCTATCAGAAGTAAGTTTCGTGTGGCTTATTCCCAGATAAATGGAGAGGATCTGCGTAGCAGAACTCACTCCTAAATGTATTTGATTGATTTAAGAATATATGAAAGCAGTATGAATGGGGACACATTGTCTTGTCTTCTAAACATTTTCCTTATATCTCTCCTTCTAGACTTCACTTATTTTTTCTAAGATTACTTTTTAGCCAGTAAGTAACATACATTTTACCCTCAAATCTGGAATTTGATCATATATTGTTTAAGACAAACTCATAGAGAAGGCCTTCTTAATATAGTAACAAGGCAGCAAACACACAACAATAGATTTACATGCCAGTGTTTCATTTGTGCTATTCTTCCCCCTCCTCCCCCAAATATTAAATGGCTTACTGAACAGACTTTCCACTGACAGCCCAATCACTAATTGTGAACAATATAGGAAGGAATTGGGACATATAAGCATAAATTAGCATCTGTATTGATAATTATGCAATCCTGTGATTTAGCATTATATTTTCAATGTGTCTTATCAGTTGTTCTTATCAGTGGGAAATGGCTGCTACAAGTCTCTGTTGTGTTAACCCTCAGGCTTCTGTTAAAGTTACATTATATAAAGCATCTGCCTTTATTTTGGAAATGAAGAATTTGGGCCCTTCAGTTCCCCTGCTTCCAGACCTGCAGTGTAAAAGAGGATGGGAAATGAACTATTTTTAGACCTGGACAATCTTGAGGAAAGAGAGTATTCCCAATTATTATTATGCTAAAATAAATTATGACTGTCCAATCTTCTTAAAGTGTTTTTGTAGACCTGTTGGAATTTTGAGAGCCCTTGTTCACCTCACCAAATGGTTAGCCTTATGGCCTTTCATAAAATTGATCACTTCCATGGAAGTCAGAACCAATTTCCATGCATTGTTTCATCTGAAGGCTACATGCCACTCTCTGTAGTCTCCTCAGCTGCCTGATGCTCCATGTGACACTTCTTTCCTGGGCAACTGGCCCATTTATAAATAAAACCCTGGGCTGCTGCCAGCCAGCATTTATATTTCCTCAGAACACTTATGGGATCCTTTGGGCCCTACAGGTATTTCTAGAAAGAGTGAATTTGGAAACCAGGGCTCTGCTATGCAACAGATAGGTAGTCCTCAACCTATGAACGGTAATGAACCCTGCCCATTGTGGTCACAAATGATGAAAACTGTTAAGTAAGATGGCCTTGCTTAACAACTCCCTCTCCCTGCTCTCCTTGATGCATGATTAAATGATAACAGATTGACAGAGTTGGGAGAGACCTTATAGGTCATCTAGCTCAGTGGTCACCAACCAGTGGTCCGGGGACCACTGGTGGTCCCTGGGAAAATTTTGGTGGTCCGTGGAGAAATTTTT
>JANHFK010002400.1:88418-103365 GCA_036250565.1 Sibynophis collaris | reverse complement strand
TTTTAAAAACAACAATTGTAAAAAAAATTTCCATCACCCTTTTTCCTATAAAAACCAATAAAACTTTGATATTAGATAATCAAGATAATGGCAGGGGGGGAAAAGAATTGGGGAAAGCTTTGCAAGCTGTTTTGTAGGCTTCATAGAAGGTCAAAACAGCACCGATGTACATAAATTATATAGTATTATCCAAGTTGGGATCACAGTTGTTAATTCAAATATAATTATTTTTATTATCGACTTACAGGAGAAAAGAATTCTGGAAGCAATAAATCTTTTATACAGGATGACTTCCACTATTTACAGTGGCTATGTGATCCTTATCTAATAGCTAAAATCAATCTAGTGAAACAAACATCTTCTACTGTTGATAAGTATAGGCATATGCTGTAATATGCTTTAAGCTTTGTTAATGTTTTGGGTATGATGTAAGGAATGGAGATGCTCTCTGGATAAGAGGGTAGAATTATGTATACTGGGACAAGAATCCCCTAGTCAGGAAGCCTTTGCTCAACTTACACCCCCTTTTTAAAAAAAAAAAACTTTGAAAGAGATGGTCTAGTGGTTAAAGCATCAGGCTGGAAACCAAGACTGTGAAATCCAGTCCCGCCTTAGGCAAGAATGCCCCTGCCACTCTCTTAGTCTAACCCATCGCATAGGTTGTCATTGTGGGGAGAATAGGAGGAGGAGGGCGTATTAGGTATGTTCACTGTCTCCATTTTTTAATGAAAATAATAAGGGAAAGATAAAATATTCATATCAAAGGATTAAACTTCACAGAAAAGAATCCTCACAATTTAAGCTGCTTCAAAACACAAACTTTCTTGGACTAGATTCTCAACAGCCTTGAAAACCTCCATACATTTCATAAAACCAAATTCTCAAGAATATTATTTATGTATGTAAAAAAACCCATAAGGAGACTCAAAGAAATTCACTGGAGGACATACTCCATATCTGACATTGAATTTACAGGAAACAACAGTGGCTACTGTATAATGCCCAACAATAAAACTAATGGCTATGCTCAGTATTTATATTGAACCTATCAAGCATTCAAAGCAAGTCACAAATTTTGTCAATTCTCTTTAGAGAAATCCTAAAGTAGCCTAGCACCCTTATAGCCCAGCATGTGGAGCTGACACACAGGAGTTCCCAAATTGTGGCTGATGGGATATTTGAATAGGATTCCATAGCTCAAACATCACATTCTTAGCCAAAATCACAGCACAAGCATTCAATATGCAGCTAAGCATGCTCAGGAATTGAGTAAAAATTTGAGTAAAGACCTACAATATCATGCCACTCATGATGACACTTCCATTAAAGGAAAAAAGGACAAAGACAAAAACAATAGATAGAACCTAAAGTATTGTTTCATGGAAGGAGCACAAGCACAGAGATAGAAGAATATTCTATACGTAGAAGTTAAAGGAAGAAGCATTTTGTTTTATCTATTTTCATACGATTTCAGAGCTTTCATCTTCTGGAACAAATTTAAGGAAGGGATTCACAGGAGGTATAAGTAGAACCAAAATGTTGCAATCCCTGTTCAAGGAACAGAATTCAAATAATAGAGTCTGTATCCAGCACAAATAGTTGTCTATTATACCAAAATTAATAATATGCTGGATGTTGCAAGCATATTATGATCATTTGTGAGAATTATATTAGCTGTATTTTTTATTTTATATCAAGTGAATATACAGTACAGACAATAGGAGAAACAAGAGGAAAAAAACCCCAATATATTAGTTTGAGACTTCTATTTCCTATACATTAATTGATGCTTCCAAAATCAATTATATGCATTACATTTCCCAAACAAAGAAATAGCTGTAAGATACACAGAACACTATATTGGTTTGAAAATGGGTCCATATAAATTTCAAAAACTATTATTTAATTAATGTCTTGCTTTCAAACTTTAAGCACAGTGTAAGACTTCAACACCAAAGTTTAGAAATAAGACTTTGAACTAAGACCTGAGATATTGTACATTGGCCATTTCAAAAGAAAGATTAAATGATAGATATGCATTATTAAGAATGAGCCTGTAACGCATGATCCTCTTCTCTTCTCTGATCAAAAAGTCAAATTTCTAAGCATGAGTCATTTTTTAAAAGGATTATAAACTTTGGTTCAAAGTTGGCTTCTTTCACTAAATTTTAACTAATGTTCACTCTACCTCTGGGTTGAGTTATATTGGTAGAAGCTTTCGAGTTGCTCTTTATAGACATGGCACAGATAGAGGGGAACATCAAGACCTAATGTATGCCATCTTAAGCCACATTTCAATGTTCCATCCAAAGTGACCAGTGTGGACAGTGATATAGGGAGGCTGCTGTTCAGTGAACACAAGCCTAAGATCTCCTGGTCTAGGAAAAATAATCACAATTTTTTTCATTTCCTGTGTGTTGATGCAAACATACACAATCATTTTGACTGGAAGGTAACATTAGTTTTATTCTCAAGTGATTCATTTGTTGCAATCTTAACCCATTGTGAGAGCAAATGGGATCCTGAAAATCAATTATATTATGTGAGCAAAATCAACAAGGACTTGTGGCACATTACAGACTAATTCTCATTACTGAACAAACTTTTGTAGATTGAAGTCCACTTCAGATGTACAATCATTCACTTTGCCCAAGATATACTGATGATACAAGCAAAAAAACAAAAAAAAACCCCAACAGTTTTAATAGATAGGATACAATTCAAAGTATGTGCATGATCGCCGATCAGGAAAAGGGGCTGTTATAGGACTAGTCAAGATAAGAGTGCATGCTTATGATTAAATATAATATCTCTACCAGTGGGAGCAACTTTTGTGCTCAAAATCAGGATGCGTTGAAGGTAAATTTTAAGAAGAAAGTTTTGTTAGGTTGGTTAAGAGTTTGGTAAAGTAGATGAAGGAAAAATGGTCCAGAGCCCCTCTGTTTGTTTTTTACCTGCAACAGGTGTCAACTGCGGATTGAGCATCCCCATTGGTGTTGGTGGCGGCACCACCCCCATAAGAGCCCCGACAGGAGTGCCTGCCCGGGGGGAAGAATTCTGCTGCTGTTGCTGTGCTGCTCGTTCTCTCTCCTGCTGCTCAGCAACCTTAGCTGCCCGCTCTGTAAAAGTTATTTTAGATTTTCAGTTCTGTTTTATGACCCAGATTTTTTTTTTTAAAAAAAATATTCTCTGATCATTTAGCCTTATGTAGGAAAAAAAAAAGCCCACACAATTTTAGTAATACAGCATATAATTTTGAACTTATTCAGTTGCCAACATCAAAAAAAAAAAAGAAAGAAAGAATTCTTTTAAAATTCACAAAGATTTCAAGAAATACGGGCTCTCAGGTCAAGACAACCATGGGGAGAAAGAAAGATGCGGAGGCTATTTTCTGTGTCTGCTTCCTTTCTATGCTTCCCAAAATCTTCTCCTATTTGGAAGCCACTGACTATGCACAGCTACAGAATCTAATGTGCTCTGGAACATGTGGGCTCTCACTCACATAGCATCTGTCTGTAACTCCTTAAAGCAGCTGTATGTTTTCACAGCCTCATTTGGCTGCCTTCTGCAGCTGCAGCATGTTCCTGGGGGAAAAAACAGATTTGGTTTAAGGTTCCTATGCACTTTTTTGCCTTGGAATCTGAAGTGTTGCCGAGTCCTATCTGATTGTGGAATGGTGCAATAGCCTGGATAAGGATATGCTATAGAAGAGAGGAAGGGAAAATAATATTTGTTTGCAAGCTTGCTCACTCATTTGTGGTTTCATAACCTAAGCCCTGGGCTTTATTCTTTCTCACCTTTTTAAAAACTGCAGCACTAAAAGTGTTATGAACGGAATGGCAACTGTTTAATGCTAAACAATATGTGCACCTGGACATGAGTCCTGCAGTCATGTGACCATATTTTACAATGGATTTGCTGAAAACCAGCATTTATTTCTAATTTTCAATAACAGTGCATCCATGGTGAACTACTGGTTTTCGTATCAACTGCAGCATTCACTTAACTGCAAAAAAGATCATAAAATCAGGTCAGTCACATGACCAGCCCACATTATGACTGCCATGATGGGCAGGCTGCATTACAGACATAATTCGAGGACTACCTGTAAGCGAGCTATCCACTGTCTTACAAATCCACATTGATTTTCATAGAATTAACCTGTTTTTACTACTACTGAGGCTGAAGTTGATAAAGAAGACTCATTTATTAAATCACTTTATCTGTTCTTTACCAAATTGATAATACAATGGAACCACAATTCAGCAGGCTCTGATACAACAGATTTTGCATTCAAAAGACCACAATGACTCAAATAAATGCAGATGCAAATGAGGCAATGTATGCAATTAATGTCATCTCCCAAATGACAACTGATGCAAAACATATAATCTGTGTCACTTGATAAACTATTACATCAATCGATGCAATTATGTAGTTTTGTATTTAATGCATATTCATATATAGTGGACATCCTCTTACAATTAATCCATTAAAATAAGATTTCGCCGAGTTGTTAACATATGTTGTCAAAGGAATAGCAAGTATGAGCTATTTCTGCTATTTTCTCTATGTTAACAAGTTTTTAATGTTTTCCTCTTATTGTGGTTTTAATGTTTTAATACTGTTTTAAGTTTTTATTATAATGCATTGGATGCATTTGGTAATTTAAACAAACTTTTGGCTGTTTACAAGTAGGGTAAATTTTACTCAGGAATATAACATCTATTTAGGTGGCAATTTTACTTCTATAATCTTTCTTAATGCCTGCATTACAGATATGGGTTTAATGTTGCCACTGCTCACCCTAACCTTTTAGAGAAAAACTATGAACAAAGGACTTCTCTCTTATTTCCAAGATAAATGATGAAAATATTGTTAGAAAATCAAAAATGGGACAAGCATTTATACATTATCTGATTGAAGACTCACTTCCTATTGTACCATTTCAGTTTTCAAAATACTTCTGTATTTTAGTCAAATAAGAAAAGGGTGGGTTTTATAGTAAAAAAAGAGGATAGGAATATAAGTGATAATCCGTTCAAACATATGTTTAGGGAACATGAAATTATAAGCATAACCAAACAACACAAGGAAAGCTATACATGTATCATCTATTGGGGGTGGGAGGAATAAACAGTATGGATACATATGAATTTCTTATCTTTAGTGTCTACAATGTATGATTCATATCAAACGGCAGCACTCCTTAGTGAATCAGGAAAAAAGTAACGTGTTCTCTTTTGCTTTAACCAAGAAAAACAAGAACCTAACTATTTTTATAAATAATTGTTTAAAAGAAAACGTCAAATTGAAACAATCTTAAAGATACCTTCACGAGTTTAATTTTTTTCATACAAATTCTATTAGCTTGAATTTAGACTATGACCAGAAAAATAGCAGACATTTCACAAATGATTTTGATTTAAATATTTGTGCTAGATATAAGCAGAAAAGAGAGGGAAATTATAGTAATGACAAAGCAATTAAAAATGATTAGTAGAAGCAGGAGTTAAACTTTGTAGTTTCACTGCCAAATTCAACACATTCAAACCCAGTTTGCTCAGATCAGGGCGACTGAGATGCAATGAAATGTTAAAGGCATGATAGGACTCTTTCTTTTGTGTGTTAATCTATTCTTCTCTAGTTATATTAACTTATTATTCAGCTCAACACAAAATTTGCCAGGAACAATCTTTAGATGTGTGATGCTTTTACATCTCATGTCACAATGTTACATTTTAGTTTAAAGCCAAGGGTATGCATTTGGCTGAATTCCAAACTGAACTGGATGGATTTGGAATTTGTGGAATCTAAGCTTTTGAAGATAATTTGGAAGCTGTGGCTGACAGAAAATGCAGGATCAGGTTAGCAGTCAGAGAGATCCATTAGGATTCTGGGCCCAACTAAGAGTGCTGTCTGTCGCCTAAAAAGGCCTTTATGGCGCGACACTGGGATGTATCAGGGAATACCTTACCAGACATGGTTCTGCATATCAGATTTCAAACATTCAACACTGGTGGCGCAGTGGTTAGAATGCAGTATTGCTGGCTAATTCTGTCCACAGCCAGGAGTTCGATCCTGACTGGCTCAAGGTTGACTCAGCCTTCCATCCTGAGGTCAATAAAATGAAGAGCCAGATTGTTGGGGGCAATATGCTGACGCTGTAAACTGCCCAGAGTGCTGTAAAGCACTACAGAGTGGTACATACAGTAAATCTAAGAGCTATTGCTATAAAGGGGGACCTTGTGCAAAGATACCCTCTATCATCAGAGATTAGAGGGACTTAGTCCAAGAGATGGCCTTTCTTGATACTAGGCTTCATTTAAGACATGCTTCCCCTGAAGACACAAATGGCTCCTATCCTTCTTATATACAGGAAACGTTTTAAAGCAATTTTATTTCAGCAGACTTTTAAACATTCAAGTATTTCAGTGCATATTTTTCTTTGCTATTTTTGTGAGTATTATAATTTTGAACAGTTTGCTTCTTAAGAAGAGATATTCATTATATACATTAATTTGGTTTGCTCGTGTTTGCCCAAATCATGTCCACTGAGGCATTTCACAAACATTGCAAATAAACAAATAACTTTTAAAGCAGATCAGCTCTTTAGTCCAATTGAGAGGAACCTCTCATGTGTAAAACCAATATTCATCACATAAGGAAAATGCCAGGGGAAGGAAATACGTAGCTTGCAACTGATAGCATTAACTTTTAATTATAAATGGTTTACCAATGCTATCCAGTATGTAACATATCCTGACCACATTTTGCACAAAAAATCTTGAAAGAACCAACTCTGTAAGGAAACTTAATGTAATTCTACAAAAGTAAATGTATCAGTAACTAAATAAACTGTTTAGCACAATCTCCATTCTGCCCTTTCCACTTGACATATTACTTTAAAAAAAAAAACCTCCATCAAATTTTGTCCAAGTGAAAATAGTGTACTTTACATCCCTATAAAGTAAACCCATAGTTTATTAACAATTAAATGTAGCATTACGTTTTCTGTGTCAAAACTAGCTTCTGAATCAAAGAGGGGCGTCTATAAATCAATCTAGAACAAAGTGCCCCATTTTCAAAGCCTTAAAATTAAGATTTAGATCAACTGTTGCTGTATATGACTGTTTCCACTCAAAACACAAATCCAATTAAAATTATTTTCCATTATTTATTTAAAAGTATGTATTGATATATAAATTCTGTAGCATTTCATTTTCCATAAAAGTCACTTAAGAAGGAAAACTGTAATCATGTTTCTTTCTCATTTTTAATGTAGTTTCAGACTGGATTATTTTCTTTGTCCATTTGCAGAAACAGTACAAATTGCTTGACTTTGTTTTAGCTATTTTATCTGTTCCACCTGCACCCAAAATGATTAATAAAATTTAGTCACAGAACGAAGTTTCAGGATCAAACTACACATACTAAAATCAGTTCACTACTATTTGATTTTAATAGGTCTGTTCTAACTGCAATTAAACCAGAATCCAACCCAATAAAAATAAAACACAGGATTAGTGGAAACAAATAGTTAACTTCCATGGGTCTTATATAATAACAATATCAACAACAATGTAATAACTTATTATGAAAAGAATGATCCCAAATAACAGACTATATATGTTTCGAAAGACAGATGGAAGAATTAACCAGCAGAAAAACCAAATGGAAGAATTAAAAATCCAATACAAAATTTAATCTAAAATTCAGTTTGTTCTGAAATAATTAAATTTTTCATTCTGCAACATTTATAAATTCAATTTTCCAATAGTACAATAAAAAACTTTAAAATATTTATAGGATTAGAAAAATATGGTTTTTAAACATATGGAGATTTATTTGTTAAATTAAAAAAAAGAGTTATTTAAACAACTAAATCACTATGACAAAGGATTAAGAGCATATTTGGATTCAGTAACTCAAGTAAAATGCAAAATTTCATTAAGTTGCAGTTCTTTGTTTTATATAATTAATGAAAGGATGTGTTACTGTTCTACAGTGACAAATTTAGTTGATAAGTAATCTTATTGTATGTTTTACTATATCATTCATCCATATAGGATGTGCAATGTTGATAATTTAGAAGCAACACATGAAAGAGACTAAATGTGCCCTTTCCTGTTCTATTTTGTCTTTCAGTTTTGAACAAATGTATTTTTCATACTATGCCAGTGCCTTACTTTCTTGTTGTCTTATTCAGTAACAATATTTAATTATACTTATCTAACTCTTTATTTCTATGTGATTTAAGACCTGTAGCAGAATCCCTGGACCAGTTATTTTGAATTAGTATAAAATTTCAGACTTCTTTCCCTATCCTATGTCTGCCTTAACTTTTTCTTGGGCCTCTTTTTCAGTTTTCAATCTCATTTCTTTTCAAGACTTCTTGCTTTAAAAATTCACTTGGTATTCTCCGATTCAGGTCTCTGGTTCTATTACTTCTGATTTTCTAATTTCTAAACCCCTCTGTAAATTTCACCACACCAACATATCTAATTTATTATGGGCAGCTCAGGATGTAATCATTTACCTGTTCAAAGTTTTCAAGACAGAGATTGGACTTGCCTGTTCAGACATTGCATCTTTTTCTGATTTAGATTTACCTTCATACTCTGCTTTCTTGGAGGCTTCCAAATTTCTCCACTCTGTTCCAACCAGTCTGCTGAGTTCTCCAAAGGAATAATCTGGATGCTGAGCTTTAATAACAGCTCTCATCTCACTGCTAAACAAGATGTATCCACTCATGTTGATCTTCCTTTTAGAGCCTTCTTTTTTTACACTGCCTTTGGCAGACTTCGGAGTGGACTATAAAGAAAAAGAGAGAGAGAGAGAGAGAGAGAGAGAGATTGCCATAAATGTATAGAAAATTTCAGATGTATTTATTTAATCAATTTGTACGCTGCTCAGATTGGCTATTTTGACCATTAGGGAAGTGCTTCAAGTTTATTATGTGCAGATCAGCCGACCTCCATCACAACTGTATGTGAGCTACAAAAGCTGTAGGATAGTTATAAACAGTGATGGGTTTCTACCGGTTTGAGTGAACCGGTAGTGGCGGCTGCGGAAGGCTCTGCCCATCCGCCCGGACATCATCACAGATGCTCTGTGCATGCACGTGCTCCCGGTTTCAAACTGGTAGCGAAGGTAAGTGGAACCCACTACTGGTTATAAGGATATGTCACACACATTATAATGAATTTGAAACTTTGTAAATTCTTAGTCAGAATAAAATAAAAATGAGGAAATGAGAAAAAACACAGAGGCCATGTACAGTACCTGGATGTTACGGTAAATAATTGGCTCTACCTCCCAAGATCAGCAGAATCTTCGTAAGCTGGAATGTATCTGATACAGATAACTCTCAACGGATGACCACAACTGAGTCCAAAATTTCCAGGGAATTTTGCCCCATTTTACAAGCTTTCTAGCCACAGTTTTTAAGTAAATCATTGCAGTTAAGTTAGCTAACATGGTTGTTAAGTGAATTGAACTTTCTTGTTGACTTTTGATTGTCAGAAGGTCACAAATGTGATAATGTGACCCCAGGACATTGCAGCCGCCATAAATACATGCCGGTTGCTAAGCCTCTGAATTTTGATCAAGTGACCACAGAGTTGCTGCGACAGTTGTAAGTGTGAGAAATGATCATGTCACTTTTTTCAGTGCCATTATAACTTTGAACGGTCACTAAATGGTTTTAAGTTCAGGATTACCTGTATTGATTATTATTAAAAAGATTTATGTAGCACTTTTTAGAGTTAACAAATGTTTAAGGCACCAGCCAGAAACCAGGAGACAGTAAGATCTAATACCCCTTTAAGCATAAAAGCTGGCTGGGTGACTTTGGGCCTGTTGCTCTCTTTCAGCCCAAACCATCTCACAGGGTTGTTTGAGGAAAATAGGAGGAAGAAGGAGTATTAGATATGTTTTTAATAAAGGCAGGATAAAAATAAAAAATAAATTATCCTTTCAAGCAATTATCCTTTATAGCTTACAAGCAATCAAGAATATTCATTTGCCATGTTTCACAGTATCACAATGTTACATTTGTTGCAAGTCTATACAACTGTATGGATTAAATAATGACTGATGCTAAGGCTTCTCCCCAAGGGTGTCTACCTGTCCTATGACCTATCTTATGAGCAGGAGAGGTTTGTTCAGGGCCCATTCGTAAATGCCATCTGACAGGGCTCAGGAAGAGAAGCTTTTCTGCTGTGGTACTTGTCTTCTGGAACATCATTCTCCTAGAAATTATATTTGTCCCAACCATGCTGGCTTTTTACAATGCACTGAAACCCTGATAGTATGGGTGAACCTATTTCTTGGCCTTGGTTGTGTTAACTGAGCATTCTCAGGTGCTAAGTTTGTTACGTTTTCTCTGTTGTTTTAAATTTACTTTTCTTTTTATTATGTTTTTATTCTTTTTAACTGTTGGCCACCATCTGACGTGGGTAGCCATATAAATTTATTACATGAGCACATTGTTTCATTCACACATACTTACACTGTTACACAGTTCATAAAAATATCTTCCTTTCACCAATATGATTTAGTAATTACCTGTGGTGGAGTATATGGCATTATATCCAATTCATTGGAGTGTGGAGTCTGCAATTGAGATATTGTTGGTGCTTCTGCAACTTCACCTTCCTCTTCCCCAATCTCTTCAATATCCTCTTCTCCGCCTTCTAACTCAGCAAATTTTGCTTCTAGCTGCTGAATTTTTTTCTCTAAAAGTGGAGATGGCTCCTTTTGTGGAATAATGGGTTTCCTAAAAAAGAAAAAAAAAGTCTATATTTACTGAACACAGTCTTTCTCTTCATTAGAACACAGAAAGAAGCAATAAAGAGTAAACTAAACAAATGCTAAGTGCCAGGTCAGGGAAACATAACTAAGTCCAGTTTACATCAGTATTTTCCACTAACCCCGCCACATCTTTCTGTCCTTGAAGACCATCCTTGCTTCAACTGCATCCATATGCTAATTCACACACTGCCTTTGCTCTTTCTGATCGCTCATTTTTAAATTCACTCACAGTCATTTTTAACCCCATCTCTTCTTGTTTAATGCCCAAACTTCTAAAGTACACCATTCTGCATTCGACTTACTTTTACATTTCTCCTGACACCCAATTTTTAAATAAACCAGTGGGCAGAAGTGTGCTGTTTCACACATATTAAAAACCATTTAATGTTTTTTCCCCCAACAACCATTAACTCCTTGCATTAAGTTACATACCACTCCTGTTTTTCCACTGTTAATTGACTATATTAAAATTTATCTATCCATTTCCACATCTTTAATAAACCATTTTCTGAATAAAATCACTTGTATTTGCTTTGAGTTGGAAACAACATAGGAGGCTTTTGAACCTATCTATCTCAGGGAAATAGTAGGTCCTTTGTGGCCTTAATATTAAGTAGGCCAAGGTGGCATAGTGGTTAGAGTACAGTACTGCAGGCTACTTCTGCTGACTGACTGCAATTTGGCAGTTCAAATTCACCAGGCTCAAGGTTGACTCAGCCTTCCATCCTTCCGAGGTGCGTAAAATGAGGAGCCAGATTGTTGCTGCTGACTCTGTAAACCACTTAAGAGAGGGCTGTAAAGCACTGTGAAGTGGTATATAAGTCTAAGTGCTATTGCTATTGCTATATTGAATATCATCAAATACGGAAGGTTCACGATATTCTGTAATATAGGTAGCACACAGACACACATATAACACATAGATGCATAATATCCAAACTCATTCACTGAATTATTTTAAAAAGAAAAAAATCATACATGTTGTTGAGCCGAAACGCAAATTTGTCCTTTTTTCTGAAAAATATTTGGTTCTTGTTTATTCCAGTAGGTGAAGATTATGGCAGATCCATCAGACCATTCAAACTCAACGGGAGTCTTATTACAGCTTAGTCCAATCCAAGTGTCTGTCACATTTTCTACAGAAAATAAACAAATGCATCTTAATATGAATCTACTTTTTGAAAAAGTAGATAACATTTGACTAATAGCATATTTTAAAAAAAATGTGCACACTTCAACTAGGTTTAAGAATAGTAGGTGATAGCACTGTGGCTGAATCTGAAAAAAAATGAGATTGCAAAAAGAGAATTTGAAAATGACTTTGAGACCACTTGTTACTCATCCCTTTCCTATAGATTCATGATATTGTAAATATTTCTTTTCTTGATTGCTCAGCATTACACAGGTTCTCCTGTGTCTTGTCAAAGTTCAATAGTATTCTATTGGCCAAAGTCATCAAACATATGCCCCAAAAATGCCCGTTGCAAACATGTGCTTTGTAGCATATTCTCAGTGGGTTTTTTTAATAGCAACCCTATAGCAACCCTATAGTATACCATTGTTCTGAATAATATAACATAATAACATAACATAAAATAATAACATAAAGACACAGTGGCTTGTAATTATTTTATGAACTACCAAGCCCACCTTGCTTTGAGTCTATCAAAACCATTGAGACATTATTATACTCACTGTAGGTAATTTCAATCAAATTATTTTTTCTTACTCTTTAACTTGTTTCAAAAAGTGATTGTGCAATAAAACGTAAGGATTGAGAAACTGTGATTCACCAGATGTTGATCTACAGTTCCCAGTATCCTTCATTATTGGTCATGTTAACTGGTCCTTATGAAAGCTGTGATTCTGCAACATCTGGAGGGCCACAATCTCCTTACAGTTGCAAGTGATTCAAGGTGAGATGTAAATGTGATACATACAAAACAATTATCCAGGGAGCTGGTTATATTAATATGTCCACTAGAAATAAATGGAATGTTAAAAATGATTGTGCATCAGTTGTCCTGGGGCTTTTCAATGACAGCTCTATATTTTGGTACTAATCAAATAATGGATAATACTTTACACAACCCCGTTACTCCAAGTTTAACAGATTATGATCTAGCATCATGTTCTCAAGGGATGTCTCATCCGCAATTCAAGCCACCTTCTTCAACATCAGTCTTTTCCTACTGTTACTTTTGAGAGTGGGAGAGCCAGAGATAGTGCAGAGCAGTTGGGAATTTTCCAGTATGACCCTATCAACTTACAAGATTGCTATTCCTGAACTTTACAAAGCTGTCTTAATGATACTAACTTTTGAACCTTGAGGAAAAGTTCCAAAAGAATTTCAGCAATACTCTAGGACTGTAGTTCAACTTAAAACAAAACCCCCTCTTAAGAGCTGCTTTAAAAATGCAAACTGCCTATATTATAAGACAATGTTCAATATCAACTAATTATAAAAATTTACCGTATTCAAGGAGGTTAATAAGCATCTCTGTATCAGCCAAAGAGGTTATGCTAATGAGTGTGCTATTATCATCCTGGCAGGAGAAAAATGCTTCATTCCAGTTCCTTTCTTCTTTATGAAGTTTATAGCAGTAATTATTATATGGATACCAATTACTGTCACAGTCAGTAGGATAAAATTTCCAGGAATCTTTTAATTAAAATATATAAAAAAGCAGCTATATTAACAAACTGAATAATCTCCTACTTTTATATAATTTTATTCCAAATATAGTATGTGAAAACATTAGCTTTTTCACATTATTTTCTATTTTTCTTTACAAGAATAAAAATGTATTAATATATAAAAATACAAAAGCAAAAGTGTTATAAAATCAGAATAAGAATGTGCCATTACACAAATAAAAACTTCAAAATAATCCTTCGGCAATTTCATCTTTATGAGGTTTTATCACACTGACTTGATCCACGCTCTGTAGATAATGAACAAATTGAAATGCCATTACGACTGACTCTCAGACCTTCCAAATCTTGTGTCATTATCATTCAATCACAACTACATTTAAAAAACATATTTTTAGTGAAAATTTGTTTAGATATGTGCATTATGAGTAACAATGAAAAATAATACACATTTAAATGCAAATTAAAAGAGCCAGAACAAGCAATAAGATTGTAATATTCGAACAATAATTTATTATACTATTAACCTGCCTGATAATACAATATGTAGTTCACAAACATTTACATGACAGTAAATTCATCTAGCCCAATGGTTCCCAACCTTTTTTTGGCCATGCCCCACCTAAGCATCTCTAAAATCCTGATACTCCTCTGTGACATATAATTCTTACTTTACTCAAAAAGTGAACTCCTACTCACTCGGAGGAAGCCTAAAAGGCCATTAAAAGGTTTAAATTGCCCCCATTAAAAGTCAAATTGCCCCCCTGTAGAACGTGGGCCCCATGTTGGGAACCACTGAATTCTAGCTTTTAAGATATTTTTGTTGTGACTTCTTTTTTAAAAAAACCCATAGGCTTAACTATAAGTCATACTTGATTCTGTCACTGAAAAATAATTCCAAATCACATATTTGGGCAATACTTTTGTTAAAGTTAAGTGGTCATTATCGCAATCATATTGCTTTTAATTCACTTCATATGAAATGAGGGTGGGTTGTGACTAAATATACAGTATGCTCCAAAACAGGACCAAATATTGTTCTAAATATATATTAGAGAAATTATCTACATATTTATGTATATATGTAAAAGCCAAGATTCTCTCTGAGAAAACAATAAAATTGTATATGATCATGAAGTGGTCATATTTCTTGGTTTAAACTTTATTTTTGGAATGGTTGCCCTTAACATCTATAGACCCAGGAATACAGAGTACAGACTAGCCAGTCAAAAAGGATTTTTGAGGTAAATAACAATAGCAACAACAACAACAACATTTATTTAGTTATTATTTTTGCAGCTGTTTTGTGATGCAATATTTAGTTCCCCAAAAATAAAATAATAAAATTGCTGAGATTAAATTTCATAAGGTTTGATAGTTTTACATGAGATCTTATCACAGTTTTCGGGGGGGGGGGGGGGGGGGGGGGGGGGGGGGGGGGGGGGGGGGGGGGGGGGGGGGGGGGGGGGGGGGGGGG
>JANHFK010002400.1:22951-42297 GCA_036250565.1 Sibynophis collaris | reverse complement strand
ACTGTGCTTGGAAGACCAAACAGTAAATTTATCATGCGTCTGTTTGAATTCTAAGATTGTTGTTCCTTCTAGTACCATACAGATTGCTATAATTGTAAAATTTCAGAGGTAGGGAAGAACCTTCTTCGTATATTTACTAGGAATTGAGTCGGGGATTTTCCCATGCAAAATGTGTATTACTGAATCTTAAATAAACAAGACTATTTACAGTTTTAAGTATATTTTCTATGCCATGCTAGGACATAAAAATAGTATTACGATAAACTTTGTCTGCTTTTGCTTTTTGCAAAGCATGAAGGCCATGGCAGAGTGGAGAGCAGCCAAAAGAGCAGAGATGGGAGGGAGAAGTAGGCAGATAGAGGGAGTGGATGGGTGCCAAAAGCCCATTTTTTTGAGCATGTGACTTGACATAAGTTCAAGTTCAGCACTATTGTAACTTTGAATGGTTGCTGAACAGATGGTCATTAAGCAAGGATTACCTGTATACCAATTGCAATTAATCTGAGTCAGTGCTTAATTTAGAACTTGCACGGTGAATATCAAAGAATGAGAATGCTAAGGGAGACACCAAGCTAGTAATAAATCTTGAAGAGAGTTTTATTAGGAAATTGTTCCTGAATGTACAGCATCAGAAGGGTACAACCCCAAACATCCAGGTGAACCCAAACGATAGGATTTCAGAACTCTATTCATGAGGAAGTTGGTTAAAAGAGCAAATCTTAAAGCCATTCCCACCCCCCTTCTGCCCTTTGGAATGTTTATCTCTGTGTTGAGATAATTCAGCAAAAGGAAATTAATATATGTATTAACATTCATTGGAGTTCAAGGGATTTATAAAAAAGTAAAATGTACACACTGTGTGGACAGCCAAGCCTAGTGCAGCTCAGCGGAAATACACATGGAAAGAAATCCTAGTGCAGCTCAGGGTGGCAAACAAAAATTTTCAGTGTGAAATTGATTAGGATTTTGTCAATATCAGGCAGCAACTGCCAGCAGAGGATTCAAATTAACTAATTAAGGTCACTTGTTAACTTCCAGCTAGCACTCTTTAGGAAAGTGCTGTGCTGCAGGACAAAAAGCAACTGAGGAAAAGATACGATTGTTTAAGCAATGTCTCTGCCCTGCGCTGGAGAACTGGAACAAGCACTGGACAATGTGATACCCTACTGGCTGTAATGCTGAACCATATGACTGTAATGGTCACAAGTACACATGTTGGCCGCTTAAGTTACTGTTTCATCACTGTCATAATTGCAAAAGGTCACTATCTGAGTCAGTTGGTGAACTAGGACTACCTTGTATGTATATGCAGAAAGAAGTTTAAGAGCTTGTTCAGCTTGTTATTTCATGCAAGGGATTTTTATATTTCTGTTCAAAGGTGAAAATCTCTCCTAAATGTCCTTTTTTTCAGTGCCAAACTTAGTTACTATTCTCGACTTCCTGAACCATGGGCTCTGTCTCCACATCTTTCCAGGGAAGGAGTAGCAACAATACAGGAAGGTTTTAATTTTGATGAACTGGAAGAAGATAACAAAGAGACTGTAAATGGTGAGATTAGTCTAACTAATCATTTCATTTTATATACATATAAGAGCAAAATCCGTAATAACCGAGTATAAATTACTGAATGGTTTACATATTACAGAATAGACATTTTCCAGAAGCTATGTTTGAATTCCATGAAAAAAATATTGGTTATGTTGGATATGTTTCACATTTCAGGGAAAACAAAGTGTAATCCCTACAAAGATACCAGCATATCCCAAAATTTAACCTCCAAATTACAATTAGTTTATATAGGAACGTTAACTCTTTTCTCCATCTACTGCTTTCTCCTACGTAAAATTATTTATATATACTAGAAGTAATTAAAGTTATTTAAGTTTACTTCAGTGCTCTTTTGCTTGAAATAGCTTATCCCGACTCTGGTTGAGCTTTATTTAAAGGTGCAAATTTATAGTGCTAATTGTCTCATGAACATTATAATTCATCAAGAGTTATAAATAATTTTTATTTGTGGTACTTGGAGGTGGGGGAGGGGAAGTTATAACTTTTCCTTGTTTCAATTATTCAAGCCTCCTGTATGCAGCTGGCAATTGGTGAAATACCTGTTTTGGAAGGGTGTTTCTAATTGCCTTTTCTGGTTTCTCTTCATATTACCTATTCGTCTAGAAGTACATACTTGTCTTTATGTTTGATTTAAGTCTGTTTATAATAGTTCAGTGTTAAATCTGACAAAATTTTAAGAAATTCCGGAATTGTAATGGAGTTGGGTGGCTTTAGAGATGTGTTAAATAAACGTTAGGAATATTCATGGCAAGGAAGACATATAGTCATAAATAGCTTTGGGGAGGTTTATAACTTTGAACAGTTGCTAAGCAATAGGCCATAAACCAAGGATTACATGCAGCTAATATTCCTCCATTTATTTATTTTTTTCCCATCAGTAATAATATAGCAAATAGTCTTGCTAACAAACTCATAATCTTAAAAGCGTTGCAACAGAATTCATTTCTGTGGCAGTTTATCTTTTGGCAAAATGCCCTAGAAAATTCTGTTTGTTCAGTCAATCTCTTAAGGGAGTATTTCTTTTTTAGCTAACAAATACCCTAACCAAGCAAGCACTATTGTCTTCCAATCTCCTGGCTTCACGGATGGCATCATGGAAGATAATGAACAGCCAGAGAAAGCCCTGGAATCGGAGAATGCGGAAGAAAATGATGAAGAATTAACTGAAGAAGAAATTGAGGATGATGAAAATGACCTTGATGATGTGGAAAAGGTAACAGTTGAATTTTAAAATGTTTAGGATGCTGAGATCTTTCCTTGGCCAAATTGTTTCTCCTGTGAATGAACTGGGAGGAATACATTTTGAATTGTGTGCAAGAAAGGAGAAAGAAGTCATGTTACACAGGCAAAACCCTGTTCAAGTCATGTGGGACTTCATTTGTAATATTAAGCAATTTCAAAATACAGTTTGTGGATTCTTCACTCAGATTATGAAGGATGGATGTTTAGATATTTGAAACCCTGTTAACAGAATAGATTTTAATTCCTATCTTTAAAATGGAGAACAACCTCTAATTTAGAGTATATAGGAAGGTATATGCACTGCATTTGTTTTTCCTATATCAGTAATGTTGATATAGCAATTATTAATCTTGTTTTAGGAAAGTGACAGATTAATGAGTAGTCAAACACCCTCTGAAGAATTGAAAGCAAAGAATGCAAATTTGGACATGTTACCTACAGGTATATATTAAACCTACAAATTTCACAGGAGTAAATATTTAAATAGAAAAAGCCCAAAATATTCTGAACTTGTTTTTTCTTTCTTTCTTTAGATGATAAACAACTCAAAACCAATGAACTGGATGATGCCTATGACTTCAATATCGATTACATGTGAAGAAAATATTACAAAATTTCAAGTATTTTTCACATTCTGGAATGCATTCCTAATCTGTTTTGCAGTTATTGAACACCAGACTCTTGTAAATATTTTGGAAATAGCAGCTGATAAGGAAAGATGATTTCTGATGTTGTAAATTTTGTTCAGTAAATGCTTTGAGCAAATGAACTACAAGAAGTAAAACCAGTATTTTACAAAAGCAGAATGAAGCAACAATGTAACCTGTGTAGGGCTTGTATTGAATAAGTGGGTAAAAAGGACTTTCTACTTGCCAAACTGGAAAAAATTGAGCTGCATTGCAGAAAATCCTATGGTGGAATGAAAATTATTTTTCTTAGGGAATTTTTTCTTCTCCCTACAATAGTAAGTTTAGCATTAAGATGAAAATTGCAGTCTATAAAGGTAAAGGAACAGGTAAAAATCGCTTCTTTCTTGAATTATGTATTTTTCATAATTCTGTAGCCTCAGTTCCATCTTAATAAGACATAATTATGTTGTATACAGGAATACATAATACAGGTTCCTGAGGAACATATATCTGTAATTAGAAAATATAACCCAAAAGTGTACATATATTTATGACGTCCTCCTGCTCAATATGTAAGTAGTGCAGCCATATAGAATCTTACAGGAAATCCAGATTTTTTAAAAAAAAATTATATAATGGCATATCTTTATCTAATTTCTCTTTGGGTATATATACAGAGAGAAGAATATAACCTATAATGCAGTACAGCCAAAGCCCTTTCCCATCCACTGTTTACTTCCAGTTTGTTTTCACCACCATTTGATGTCTCAGATGAATATAGACATAATGAATAGATTTACAAGGTTTACTTAATTCCTGATAATTAGAAAAACAAAAGTGGTTTAGCCTTTTTTGAATAAGAATCATACTTAACTATTGGATGGCCCACCAAAGTCACATTCTTCTATGTGACACATATAATATTTCTGTAATCAATAAGTTTCTCACTCTGTTGCATTGTAGTTTAGCAGCAACTTTTGGAGGAGGGACACTCGGGCTTCTCCACCTCTATTGCTTTTCTTAGTGACATCAAATATTACTTTTTCTTTTAATTTGTGAACTTTTCTCACACATTTTTAATTCTTTTAATATGCATCTCCCAAATAGATGCTCACGAAATTGAGTCCATTTACTGGAAAAAATAATATATTGTAAGACATTACTTTTTATTGCAGTTATCAAATGTAGATTAACCTGAACTTGCATACAAACAAATCAAGATTTCTCCATGAATTTAAACAGGTTGCTTTAGTGTTGTTGGGCAGTTTCTTCCATCATTTACTAAATGACAAAAACAGACTAAATCTACAAAAGATTTAAATAAGTGTAAACAATTAAGTAAATACTAAAGAGAAAAAGTTCTAACAAAACTTATGTTCATGGGTTACTGCTATGAGGACGAAGATAATATGTGCAAGATAATATTGCAGATATCAAGGAGAGTAAATGTCAAATTCCTCAGTGAAGTTCGTTTTGTAATGTTTCATTTATAAAAATTTGTCTCAAGAATCCATCAGGTCTAGCTGAGTATAAATAGTCCTCAATTTACCAGCTGTATGTTTAAGACAATTCAAAATTATGCCGGCCTTGGAAAAAGTGACTTATGACCTGTACTTACAATAGTTGCACCATCCTGTGATGGTTGCATGATTGCTGTGTAAGCGCTTAGCAACTGGTTCAATTTATAATCAGTTGCAACATCCTACAATCGCATTGTGATATTTGACCTTTTGCAAACTTCCAGCAAAAAATTGCCCACTAAGAAACTGGAGCATGTGATTTGCTTCATGACCACCATGAACATTTTCATAAAATTCGGGTCTGAATAGACCACAACAACCTACAATGGAAATTCCAGCCCCAGTTGTCATAAGTTGAAGACTATCTGTAGTTGATAACCTATTCTTCATCTTGCACTTAAAGGCACAGAGCTGATGCTTCAGGCATACAATTTCAAGTCTTTCTCAAATTTAGTGTATGTTAAACAGACATACCATTACTGATTTCACTCTGATCTTGCAGGTTTCCTGAGAAAAACATGTAGGTGTTAAGTCTTGATTAATGTGCTGTGTAAATCTCACTGTGCCTGCGAATCAGGTTAAATTTGCCACTAGGATCAGGAATGTACCATTTTTCCCAAACATCTGCAAAGGATGCCGTTCGCCCCCAGGGTTTGAAATGTCCATTCCAGTGGAGTAATTTGGCAGCTCTCACAAACTCTGGCGAGTATCTGTTGCCGGCACTTGAACCTTTAAATGGAATAAGACAAGAAATATAACAAGAAACCATGAGGCAGAAGTTTCTGCAGTTTTCAACCACAGGTGGAATTAACTATTTGATACGTTCAGACATTGAAAATTTCATCAGAAATACTTTGTTTCTTTGTGACTGCTCATTGCCCTCAAAATTGAACATAAAAGATGATATTTTTGCACAAAACTAATCACTAAATGCATAGTGAAATACCACATAAGTTTCAAGTACATTGTTTAAAAAGGTCAATTTTCTTAAGTAGACAATAATTTGAATGATACTCTCCCAGAGGAAAACCAATCACTTTATTGCAGGGGATAAAAACATCCTACTAGTGAATTTCAACTCATACAGTGTGGGCTTCTCATGTCCCATCTAAGTCCACAGAAACCATTAAAAAACACTTCATTTAAGAGACTTTGAGCATGCACGAGAAACTGCAAAGGAAAGAAAACTGCATGTTCCCATTTCATCAATATTCTGTTCAAAATCACTAAAATTAGTACTGAAGGAGGGGAAAAAGTGTTATAATCTCAACCTGTTTGATTAGTCAAATTAGTTCCAATTTGATAAAGGCACAGTATTAATGTGAAATTGGTTTCTTCTCTAACTTACCAAGATGGCGAACATTCCACATAGGGTTAATTTTTGAATGTCGTTTGTAAAATACAATTAGCAGAGGAGGTGTCGTCGTACTTCCAGCAAGAGTCCTGCTATATATCTCTTCTCTAGTCAATGATTAAGAAAATGCATATTACCGGCTAACCCAAAAGCATAATTATTAACTTTTGTTTATAAAACCAAATTTTCACAAATAATATAATTTGAATGGATTGTTTTTAATGTATTTATGTTTATTTTTGCATTGTTTTTTCTAGTCCTTCGCTGCCTCAACTCAACGTCTATGAGTTGAGAGAGAGAGAGAGGCTCCTGCGAGGCTCTTTCTCCCCCCCCTCCCAGGAAAAATACGGCACTTCTGGTGTGACGCCATGGCAGTCGCCTCGTTCCCATCAGAAGCGCTGGACTTTCCCTGGGGGGGGGAGAAACCTTGCGGGAGCCTCTCTCCCTCTCTCTCATCCATGTTGTCGAAGCACTGGATTTTTCCTGGGGGGGGAGCCCCCCCTTGCCTCTTAGCGCCCCCCTGTGCTCCCGTGGCCTGCTTGCCTCTTAGGGCCCCCCTAAGGCATCCCACCGTCCCCAAGGGGGCAGTACCACCCACTTTGGGAACCACTGGCCTAGACATTGGTATTTGAACACAGATCTTTTTAACATTTATATTCTATTGTGTTTTAATAATCTAGGTTAAATGTTAATATATATTGCTAATCCATGTATGATATGCCATATGATAAATAAATAACCACATTCTTGACAATGAGCTAGAAAAACACAATAAAGGAAGTGAGTGATAACAGAACACAAGACAATTGGCTTCAAATAAGAGATCCCTGTAAGGGTAAATTTCCCATACAATAACGATTTTAGCACTTACCAGATTTGTTTTTCTTAGACTAATGGCCTTCTAAATATTTTAGACTGCTGCTTGCAGAATTTTCGAATGCCTAATAGACTACAGGTTCAGGAAGACTTGATAGGGAAGACAGACAATACAGGGCATTTTTATCTCTGCTTCCCATCCTCCCATACAATTAGTCCTATTCTTCATCTATCAAATAAAAAAAACTGTACATACTTACACAACATTAAGTGTCATCCATTTCTCCAATTGCTTAGTAACATTTTGTATTTTCCATTCCGTTAGATTTGCAACAAACACACCAGGATTAAAAGAACAGGTGCTTGCTTTGATGGACAGCTTCCGAACCAGTTCTTTTTTATAATCAAGAAATCCCATGTAATTATACTGAAAATAAATAGAAATTAGACCTCAGATATTTATTCCTAACGTCCACTCCAAAGACTTCTTCACTTACACATGCTTCCTCTCTGTGTGGAAAACCAGAAAATTGGACAGAGTTGTCTCTATAATCACGTTAGATTATTTTAAATATATATATTGAGAGACACCAGTTACTATGAAAGCAGGAATTACTAAGTCTACATGGAACATCACACAAAATGACCTTTATACAATAGGATTTCTTTTTAGCCATCCCATTTTTTAAAAAAGAATAGTTGAATCAGACTTGATTTTGGATGATTAGGTTCGTTTTCCATGTTCCTTTCTGAGTGTGGAAGTGGCCTGTTATTCCCTTTTTCCAAATTGAAATGTTTGATCTATCTAGGCCTTGGATTTCCTGAAGTCTCACAAGTACTAACCAGGTCTAACTTGCTGAATATTTGTAAGCCTGAAAAATTAAAAAAGAAATAGGCGGGAGGTTGGGTATAGGGGAAATTCTGTTCTGGCTATAATTTCTACTCTGTCTCACTGCCCACTTAAAATATCTTCCTATGCAGTGTATACAGTCTTGATGTATAGTTAGTTTTTGTTTAGCAAGTTTGGAGTTATGACTGATGAAAAAGTAATTTTACAACCAATCCTCACATTTATGACCTTCACAGATCTGGAAAGTAAAGTAAAGATGAAATAAGATAAACATCTCTGTGGTTTCACTTAGCAACTGCTTTTCTTAACTAACAAGTTGCTAAGTCCCACTTGTGACTAAAAAGGGCTACCTGTAGTGGTTAAGGTATTAGGCTAGAAACAAGAATCATAAGTTCTAGTTCTGTCTTAGACATGAAATCAGCTGAATTAATTTAGGCCAGGAACTTTTCCCTAGGAAATGGGCAATGGCAAACCACTTTCAAAAATATTGCCAAATAAACTGCAAAGACTAGTCCAGACAGTTACCAGGAGTCAACACAAAAAGAGTAATTTGCATGTTTCCTTCTTTCTACCTCCTTTTCACCCCATGGAAAGCAAGTTACTTACTAATCAATGATAAAGATTAAATTGTTTTTGATTACCTCAAAAACAGTAATGGTTCTCCTTGAAAGTTGGAGAACAAAAACGTATTTCTTAATACCCTAAAGAGAATTAAAGACTGCCTATATACTGTATATATAAGCATGCATCTGCAAAAAGCTTTAAATTAACAAATTATTTAGGTTCTTTCTCATTGATAAAATCCAATCATGAAACATACCAGCAAGAAGTTACTACTTACATTTTGTAACTTGAAAAAAATGCTTTCCTAAAATCAGATATGGTACTAAAACTTTTGTAAAAGTTTCAAGTCAAGAGTGGAACCAGATAATTACAAGCATCTTCTAACATCTAGGATCTTTCATTCTTATTTATTCACATTTTTATAACCACCTATCTTAAGCAAGCAACTCTGGGCAATGACCAATCATAAAAAACAGAAACAATTATAATACAAATTAAATATTTCAGAGCTGTTTTCACCTGATTTCCTGCTCCGCGGACAGAAAACTTATTTGAGGTAGAGTCGCAGTCATCTGAGAATGCTGCCGCATGGCCTGGTTGCAATGGAGTGTTGTAAAGTTCAAGGATATCATCTGAAAATGCATCATACGCAATGAGAAGCTGCTATTGCAAGCGAATGAGAACCTGCATTTTGTCATTTTAACGTAAATGTTTCAACGGTCTTTTCCAATATTTAGAATATACATACTAACAGTGAATGCTATCCCAATAAATGCCATGTAAGATTTAAAACTCGTATCTGTCTATCCAAAGAGCTTTCCCACTTGAACAGAAGATTATGCAACACAAAATAAACAAGTTTTAAAATGAAGGGTATCTCCCAGACAATTTTGTAATACACTATGGGTATATGCTTGTAAAAAAAACCTTGGTAACTTAATTCAGCAACCAAGGACAATGGTCGTGATGATGTACACCACTCAGAGTCCCTTGTTGAGATCGGTGACTACTGAAACCAAATATAGCATATAGACTGATACTATTATTTAGAAGGAGGCCATAATCATGCATCCAATAATTTCAAAATATTTTTATTTTATTTTCAATTCATATTTGTACCTAATAGAAATGAGGTCATTAGGCTACTCTGAACAAATATTTCAGCTGTCCCAAAGGTGCTTTTTTCAAAAGGCAACTGCACATTCTTGGTTTTTTTCCTTGAAAACATTTTGCTTCTCATGCAAGAAGTTTCTTCAGTTCTGAGATAAACTTTGGGACAACCATAACCTGGATGATTGAGAATCTCCATAGACAATATTTCAGCTAGAAGTAAATTATTACTTTAATCAAAGTTTATGTTCAGATACACAGTATATGCCTCCACCTGTGACTACCCATTTTAATCAAATCATTCTAGGAGGTAGCTGACAAGCATAAAAACATAAATCCAGATAAAAACAACATAAAAAAATTAAAGATGCCAGATTACAAGTTTCAATCAATCAAGATAAAGTACAATAACTTTCTGAGCATTCTCTCTACTTTCTCTAATGTTAATCTCCCCCCTCCCCCATTTTTCACTTAAATGTATTGGCAAAAATGCTCTCGGTTATTTTACAAAGGCTCCATATTTTCTGAAAGTAAAAATGAAGTGTTGCTACAGTCTATGTTTGTTTGTCAATGGCCTCATCTGCATTAAAACAAACAAGTCACCTGGTGATTGATCATGAGACTGCTATGGTCAAAGGGATGACAACAGGTAACCTCAACTGGTACACTGAAATGTGATGGTCACTGCTACCATAACAGACGTTTCGTGACTGCCTAAAAGCACACAGCATATTCTTCAAACAAATATGACCATTGGCACAAACAGTTGGGAGGTCTTGGAACAGAGTTTTATATAAAGTTTTTGGTTTATAAGAATGATTAATTAATCTAAAGCAGGAGAACACATCATTTTTTTTTCAAAAGGTACTTTTGGTCTTTCAGTAGTGTGCCAGAGAAATACACTACAAAAAGTAGGAGGCGGGATCAGGATGAAAATTGCTATATTTACTGGAAGCTGAGATCCCAAAACATCTCATTGGCATTAAATATGGGGAAAGTTGATGTGTTGAAAGGCAAATGTATATATCTTTTAAGCATATTTAAAAAGCAAAGTCCCATACCTTGTACAATCACATCATCATCCAAATAAATGGCCTTTTCTGCATTTGGGACCCAATTAGGTAGATAGAATCTTGCAAAGGTCAGCTAGAAAGAAACAAAAGGTGATAAAAAGAGTTATGACATGGCAAGCATTAGATACTTGTAATCAGATCTCTTTGATACACTTTCATATAAAACAAGATTAAGTAGAAGTATTTAGGGCAACTTTGGTGAATAAGATGTAAATTACCAAAACTATCTAACTAAATCAGATATGCAAAAGAGAATTAAAGATTATACTATTAAAGACAACTTTCTCAAAAGTGTAATAACTAAGCATATATTCAAACATAAATTGGTATCAGTAATGTTGAAAATGTTATATTTATAGTAAAATAAATAAGTAGTTCTTACTGGTTTTATGGAATTTGGCATCTTTGGGTCTATTCGTACTTTTCCAGCCAGCATGCCAGAATCAAAATTCAAAATTCGATATTGAACATTTTTTAAACTGGTTTTACTAAGCCATGACCTACACAGTTAAAAACAAAATAGAAATATCAACTATTACTGAAATAGCTGGAGTGATATCCTACAAGAATAATTCTTTGAATTTTTTCATCATGGTGTATCTTGTAACAATCCCAAATAGAACAGTGTAGGACAATCTGAAATTCAGTATTACATAATAGAGACCCAATAAGATGTAAAGGTTAAGGCACCATGCCAAAAACTGATACAACTGTGCATTTTAATTCCACTTTAGGCACAAAGTCAGCTTGGTGGTTTTGGGTTAATCTCTCTCAGTCTTACGAAGAAGGAAAGGCAAATCACTTCTGAAAATATTATGAAGAAAATTGCATGAACCAGACTGACAGGAAGGCAAGAAGGAAGGAAGGCAAGAAGGAAGGAAGGTAGGTGAGGGCAGCACAAACTACAATAATGACTCAGAAGTACCAAGTGTAGCACCTCTTATTACCCACTAAAGCAACCACTTTTCAACTGTCAGGAAGCTGAAAAAAGATGTGATTGTTTTAAAAGTCACCTCAGTCAAATAATTAAAGGCATAGAATAAATAACTGTCTCTTTGTTATTAAACATATGTTTTCTAAAGCACTACTGCATGTAAAAATCATCCTCTACTAAATAAGGGGGAAATAAAATTTCACAAATATGGTTTTACCTCAGATGGTCCACAGTGTCGTTCAAAGTGACAATATGGAATGCAACATTGGATTTGGTGTTTTGCTGAATACTATTCACAGCTGCAATTACCCCACCAAGCCTTTCTTCGGATGCCGTAAGGACCACAGGAATTTCCTTGTCATTTTCTTTCACTATCAAACTTTGAGGAGCTTCAGGTATAAAATCTATTGGCTGAAATCCTAGTGAATTTGAATCTACAGATAATTATATAAAGCATTACATTTTCATTCAGCATGTTGGGTGACTTCAGGTTTTGTTTTTTGTAAACCAAGGTTAATGGCACAATATGCAAAATCGGGTATATTTATTGAATAAGCCATGGCTAAAAAACCATGGTTAAACAAACCCTAGATACTGTGATGTTGAAACCAATGTTTTTCTCTTAAAGATCACCTCTTATAAGGCAACAATTACTTTGAAGTTATTTCCAAACAATAAGATTTACAAGTTGAAATCAGGTCCAATATAGAATCTATATTTTAAGTTATATTAAATAACTGACACAAAAGATGCAACTCTGACTGCATTTCAGCTTGGATACCATGAAAAAAGCCATGCTACACAGTGACTGTTTCATTTTTAACAACTGCTTGTGAGAAATGCTAAACAACAGTAAAAGTAGACAATTACACAGAATTGGAAATGGATGACAATAATTGTTAAAAGTATGGAATCAAAATTAAACAGTGCCACCATGCAATATGTTCTTACAGAAAAAAAACTTGCTTATAAGAACATATAAAAGGATATTTATTTCCTCTCAAACATTTTTACTGAAACAGCATTAAAATAGAGAAACGGAGGAATACCTGATAATTGTTTTTTTAAGAGATCACTGAGACCTAGAAAGTTGTGATGCAGCACTAGCAGAAATATAACAACAACAAATATGAGGATGGTTATGTTTACTGCAATGAAAAAAGAAAGCCATTGTTAGAATAACAACATTTGAATGTTTTAACTTTTAGAAAAATAATTATTTAGAGGAAAAAGTACCTTTTCTTAATGACATTTTCTTTGTGGATGAAAAACAAAATCTCTTGACACGTCTAGAAAAAAGGAACATAGCTAAGTAAGTCTCCATAAACATGCAAAGAGATCCAATAAGTGATAAAGTGTAATATTCACATATAAGTAGTAATAATGTATGTAACAAGGAACAAAAATTCCAATATTCAGGAATTCATCAAATTTTGGATTTCAGATTTCCAACATTTGCCTAGAAAAAAACATTTTGAAATGTAATTATGTAATCATAAGTAATATGATGGTGGTGTGGGTATATGCATAATGATGCAACAAAATTTCCTTTTAATGTATGCTGATTAGTGTATATTTAAAGTGACAATAAAATTCTAGAATGAAAACTCAAGAATGAAACAAGGATAAGAATGCCTGCTAAATTCAGCAAGTGTATGAAAAAGACAGAACTAGGAAACAGAGATTATATTTACTATTTTAGGCCTTCATTCTCAATGTAATTAAATTATCTGTTTCCAATCTAAAGATAAGTACAAAGCAATTTTGTCTAGAAGCCAAATTAGGGAGGGCTGACATAATAGTTTGGTCATCACAAAGCATTTTGCACTGATAATGAGAAACATCTTCACTGTTGCCACTGCATTGGCTTTTATAGGCCCATGCTACAAGCTACACTTTGCAAATGTGAACTGTTTATATTCAACTGACTTACACTCCTGTAAGCCTTTACCATGCAATAAACGAGGAATTTGAGGCTAATAAATATATTAATAAAGATTCCTGTGATGTAGCTTCTCATCATAATCAGTCTATAATCCTGTACTGTACAATAAAAGCTATATTTAAATGAAATGATAGCATTTTGCTAGATCATAAATTGTGGGGATTTAAGGTGAACATCAACCGCGTTTGGAATAAAAATGTAATTACTATATATCAGTTCATATACTTCATTTATCTTGTGGATCATAATTTGTAATCGCCTTGTAACCATTATGCTTTACAAGAAGTCAATGTTATCAAAACTGCAATATTAAGAATTCAGGGAACAAAAATTATATTCTATGTAAAAGAAATGGGAATATTTAGCACTAAGATAAGAAGATAAGGGGTACATTAGTTTTGAAATATTTCAAAGAATGCCATAAGAACATAAAGTGCTTACTGGATCACATCAAGACCCGTCACCAGTGGTACTATTCAGCTGGTTCTATCCGGTTCGGGCGAACTGGTAGCGGCAGCTGTGGGAAGCTCCGCCCACTCACCTGGACGTCATCACGTCCCGTTTTTGACGCTCTGTGCATGCTTGCGCGCACACCCATTTGCAAACCAGTAGCGAAGATAGTGAAAACCACCTCTGCCCTTCATGATCCTCTTAAATCACTTTTTTTTCTAATCTAATGAGTCCCAAATGTTCTAATCAGGTGTTTTCTAATCATTTTGAATCACTTTTCTGTATTTCCCAGCTCTAGGATCTATTTAGTGTGATTAGCACAATTGTACAAAATATTCAGGTGCAGACATACTGTCAATTTATGACAGAGTAATACAACATTAGCTGTTTTATTTTTCCTCTTTCTTGCTGAACCCCTAAAATGGAATTTACCTAGTATTTTTTAACAGCTACTGCACATGGAAACAGCATCTTCACTATCTGCTATAATCCTTTTAAAAATTGATTACAGACAGCTCAGATCTCTTCAATGTAAAGTATGTATGAAGTTGGGGGAAAGTACAGTGAATATATCTCACTTTATTTTAGCTGACCTTCATTCAATGTGTATTCTCTCTATAGAAATCCACTGGGAGCTCAACATTTTTTTATTTTTAATACCCTGAAAAGTTTGGTATCATCTGCAAACTTGGGCATTCACTAAATCATTTCCTAATCAAGATTACTGCATGTTACAGAACAGCTAATATACATATTTAGTCAGGGGTTTGACAGCCTCTGTAAGAGATGCTTCAATATGGATACCTGTACTGACTTGGGGGAAGGGAGCTTAAATGGCCTCTTCAAAGTTCACATTTTAAGACAATTCATTGTCATATAAAATCTGCTCAAGAATCAAGATGTAGAATCGGCATTCACCATTATTGCTAGCTGTTAAGTATCAACTAGTCAGGTGACTGTAGGGACAAATATATGGAGCACGAAGAGCTCTTCTGCAACTACATAACTGATGTTCTGCAAATGTTTAACATGTTATCTCTGCAATGTTTTATTTTTCTTTCCACTGTGTGATCCTGTTCCAAAACGCCTAGATCATTATTACTGCAAGTGCCATCTAAGATCACAACCCATCAGTAAAAAGGAAACTACTGCTACTTTTCAAAAGGAAAGCCCATCCAGCCCCCTTGCTCAGAGATCCTGACCACCCGACTAGATCCACAGCATATTAAAAGGAAAATGTATCATATCTGCATAACATACGGTATCAGGCTTATTATTCATTTCACATCATTCCAGCAGTTCAGTCCCCACGGTATGGCAAAGAGGCCGGTGTATTCCCACGAGTCTTACTTGCTGCCCCAGAATCCAGAGATCCTTCCAGTCCTCTCTTCCCTTTGCAAAGTCTGGCGGCCACGCGCGATTTGCCAACTCAACACCAAGTATTGTAATCAGCAGCTGGAAAAATAAAAGGTGCCTATCATCGTGCCTGATTTTTATTTTATTTTAATTTTTTTAAAAAAGCGATACATAAAGAAGCGCGTTCACCAAAGCCTTAATGCCAAATATGTTTTCATAACTACACCCTTTTTGTGTGTGTGTGTGGTAGGAGGGAAAAAAAACAGCGGCAACACGCTAGACGCCACCTTCACTAAGACCTCTCACCAAAAGGGTGGAAAACGCCTCCCGCGCTTGTTGTCATGGTGACGAACTAAGACTCCACCGTTGGCCACGAGCCCTGTGACGTCATAGCGCTATTGCCAGTCGACCGACAGACGGCAGCATCCGCCGGCGGAGTTGGCATTTTTCTGGAATGAGTCCAGGAGGGGAACAGCCCCCACGCCCCGCCCTAGCCGAGCCGGAAATTCAAAAATGATGAGGCGGGGCAAGAGGACGTCGAATCCGGTATGCTCGAGAGCGCCCGCCTTACGGCAGAAAGCCGTCTTGATCAAGAAGCCGGAAGAGCCCGTTGACTGTTCATCGCTCGGCTCTCCCGCCTCCAACGGCCACTCTCAGGGCGACTCTTTCCAGCCGCCGGAGAGCCAGCTTCCTCCTTGCAGAGCCGAGGAGCCCCCGCTGGTCCCCTTCCTCTCGGAAAGCGCTGACGGCAGCAGAGATCTAGACGCCGCTGGTCCGCCGGGCACCATGCTCAACTTCTTCCGATCCATCCCGACACAGATGGTAAGGCGGGGGCGTCCCGGGACTTGCCTCCGTCGCGGGCCCAACTCCCCCTGGCCTCCCGGCTAGCGGAGAACAGAACTGTGCCGCCCGCCTGACTTTGAGGTCGGGCAGGAAGCGGTAAAGCATCCAGGCAGCAGATAGGAACTGCCTGGCTGTCTGGGCTGATAAGGAGACGTGTCCTAAATAGAGGCGCCCGAGGGTCCGATGATTGATAGGTGCCTATTAGGCGGAAAGGTGTTCGGTTCGGAATACAAAACAAAAAGACTCCGTTGTTCTGCGTCCTGTGTTTTCCTTCCCGCCTTTGAATTATTGTCTAGAGTTGTGTAAAATTCAATACCTAAATTGTATTCTGGAAAATAAGCCTTTTGTTTCGGTAGGATTGTATCAGTTATCTCATAATGTATTTGGTGGATGGCTTAGGTAAAACAGAATTTACAATCAGTACCATGCTAAAATCAGTTTAACATATTTAACAAAGAATTCTACTTCAAAAAGATAAAACCAAACAACGGCCTTGGAAAATATTGAAACACTAAATTAAAAATATTACATTGATTAAATTTACTAAAGCTGCCTAGAGCAGCCCCAAAGTCAGATAAGCAGCAAATAAATAAAATAAATAAAGACCTAGATAAATAAGGAGATATAGCACTACTGACAGAATATTGATATAGATAAAATAGGTGCTGATGAACATATTACCTCCCTCAAAAGTCTCTACTATTTAAAGGAACATTTGGCAAACTTAATAAATTTAGATATTAATAAACTTAATCCCTGTGATGTGTGAGTGTCAGATCAATTGGATTTATGAGCTTTAAATATCCTATTCTTTTTTTGAGGTTTATCATAAATTGGGCAGACTAGACTTGTTGATTCGTCCTTGTTTTCCAATTTGACTAGACTTGTTCAATTGTTTGTTTATTTAATTGGAGCATTTTTATGGCTACTCAAATCCAAACATAATTCAACATGGGTAGCTTGATTATGTACCATCAAATCATTTTCAACTCCTGGTGATTAGACAGTTAAATGGCTTACAAAATCATTAAATATACAGTATAAAAGTTACATCACTAAAACCAAAAATAAGAACTGATGATCAGGCTAAAATATATCTTCCCAGTGGGTACTGAGCAATATATTTTTCATCTCGGTCCAAGAGCCAGGTCTGAATTGCCTTTCTAATGCCCTACAGGGTTCAGTCAAACTGGGATGGGGAATCATTCCAAAGGCAAGGGCCAACACTAAGAAGGCATGACTACTAGGTCTCACTAGTGGCATTATTATTTATCATCCAAAATGTGATACATGAAATATTTTAAAGTGTCTGAATACATGAATATCGTTTACTTAACGAAGTTGGACAGAGATTACAGTCCTTCCATTCAGAATTTATATTTTATAATTATGCTTGTGCTTGTTTACATTTATTTCCTTCTTTCCTTTAGGCATTAAATGATTCTTCCTCCTCTTTCCAGTTTTTATCCTCCTGTTTAGTGTAATAATCTATATGGCTAGGTTCTAGAGGTGGCTAATTCTTCCTAGAAAGTGGGATGTTCTTCTGTCCTTTAAAGCTTAATGTCAAACTCGCAGTGTCACATTGCCGTCATGCTTTTTTCCCTTCACGGAACTGGGGTGGGTGTGGCCTGCATGCGACACCCAGGGGCTGCCAGTTTAACACCCCTGCTTTAAAGAGTCATTGTTTTTCCCCACCTCAAGAAGTCATTGTTGCCAACCTAATTAGACAATTTTCATACAGTATCCAACCTTCCCTTTTTAAGGAAGGTTGTTGAGAAGTTGATCAGCAGTTTCAGAGGATCTTGGATAAAGTGGTTATTTGAACCCCTTTCAGTTGTGGCCTGGATGAGACTGAAACAAAATTGTGCGTATAGATTTATTTTATTGTTATTTATTTAATTTGATTTGTAGACCGCCCTTTTCCTTTGCAGGACTCAGGGCGGTTTCCAGTTAACTTGTAACATGTATACAGAAAATTGCGATAGTATTGAAATTAAATTAAATTAAATTAAATTAAATTGAATTAAAAACTTCTTGGAAACCCAAATTAAAAACCTAAATCATAAATCATAAACCATAAATCATAAACCCCAAATTAAATTACAACCCTTATTAAAACCCAAGCGAGGAGGATGTAAAAGTGCTATCCAAGGCCGGCCATTTTGAACAGATGTGTTTTTATTGCCCGGCGGAAGAGGCGTAGGTCCATTATAGTTCTTATCTCGGGGGGTAGGTCATTCCAGAGGGTGGGTGCCGCCACAGAGAAGGCCCTTAGCCTTGGGGTCGCCAGCCGGCATTGTTTTGCCGATGGGACCTTTAAAAGGCCCGCTCTGTGGGTTCGTATTGGTCTCTGGGAGGGATTTAGTGGCAGGAGGCGATCCTGTAGATACATAGGTCCTATGCCATGGAGCGCTTTAAAGGTGGTAATAAGCACCTTGAAGCGGATCCGGAAAGCCACAGGTAGCCAGTGCAGCTCACGCAGGAGAGGTGTTATGTGGGAGCATTTCGATGCTCCCAGGATCGCCCGCGCTGCCGCATTCTGGACTACCTGCAACCTCCGCACCGACCCCAAGGGTAGCCCCATGTAGAGAGCATTGCAGTAATCTAGGCGAGAGGTAACCAAGGCATGGGTGACTGTGCGTAGAGCATCGCGGTCCAGAAAGGGTCGTAACTGGTGTATCAGGCGAACCCGATAGAAAGCTCCTCTGGCCACGGCTGTCAGGTGTTCGTCCAAGGACAGCCGGGCATCTAGGAGGACTCCCAGATTACGAGCCCTCTCTGCGGGGGCTAATGTTTCGCCCCCGATAGTCAACGATGGAACCAGTTGACTATGCCGCGGTGCAGCAAACCACAGCCATTCCGTCTTGGATGGGTTGAGCTGGAGCCCGTTGCTTCCCATCCAGCTCCGAACGGCCTCCAGACATTGGGACAGCACTTCAAGGGCATCATTGGGATGGTCTGGGGTGGAGATGTACACCTGGGTGTCATCAGCGTACTGGTGGTAATTCACCCCAAAACCACGGATGATCTCACCCAGCGGCTTCATATAGATGTTGAACAGGAGGGGAGATAGGACCGACCCCTGCGGCAC
>JANHFK010002400.1:0-10952 GCA_036250565.1 Sibynophis collaris | reverse complement strand
TTAAATAAATAAATAAATAAAAATAAATAAACAGATCCAAAACACCAACTCATTGTTTAAAGACATGCCTATTTCTAATCAGCAGATTGTGAAGACTAGTACAGTAGGTAAAGTAGCTCAGAAACTAAAAGTAGAATCAAGGCCTTGTGTTCCTCTCACTATTTACTTTAAAAAGGGCAAATTGATGAAGCCCACAAAGAAAGAAAATACAGCACCAACATGAAACAAATGAATTTACATAGAAACATCCACATTCAAGAAAAGCACAGCAAAAATAAGAGCATGTCCCATCATTTCCCACATTCTCCATGCCATATTTTTATACTTGATGATGTTCTTTCTTCTTTCTCTGGTACCTTTTTTCTCCGGGGAACTGTGAATCTTTTTAAAAACATTGAGTGTAACTATCTAATGCTTTTATTTTCCAAGACTTCAGCATGCCAGATCCCCATTTAAGTTTTCAGTTAAATTAAGCAGCCTTAAGAAATAAACTTCAGGAGACAGAAAGAGACCAAGAGGTGCCAAGACATGTATTTGTGGACATAGTTTTTGCTGTTAAGGCCCCTTTGAGAGAAAATTATTACTGAAAATTTATCATAGATAAGGTGTGTATATCTATGTGAATATAAGGAAGTAAAATATAAAGAGAAGGCAAAGAAAACCTAGCACCAGATAAACAATCAAGCAATAACAAAAGCCTAACCAAGGAACTGCCAAGGAAAAAAACAAAAACCTCACCAATACTGACAGGGCAAGCTATTACATAAAAACAGAGAGCAAACCGCATTCTCTGCTAGCACTGAAAATGTTACCAAGCCAACAGCCAAGCTCAGAACCCCAAGGACTTCACAGCAAAGAATACTATTACCAGAAGAAAGCATGTCTTCTTGGGATTGCTTTAATCTTCTTCTTTCTCGAGCTGATAACGGCCGATCCTTTGAAAGGAGAAAAAGTAAAGAACAGTAAACTCTGTATCTTTTTATTGATTATATATGGTACTGATACATCCTCATTGAAAGAAATTAAATTTTTACAACTAAATTATTGATCATTAGACATTTCTTTGTATTTATTCTATAAAACTCACGAAGTCACTTTAGGAAAGAACTACACTACTCTATTACTTTGTAATGCCGTTTTAGATAGTTCTACAGAGTTCTTGCAATGTTACATTAGACTGCCATATAAAATGAGAATATTAAAATTGAATAATTTCTTTAAAAAAAAGGAAAAAAGGACATGTTGTACATAAAGATATTTGGCACAAACCTTGGAATGTTCTACTTCAAAGCTTTTTGACTTTTTCAGAATGTTTGCAGCATGCTGATGGTCTATGTTAACTTCTTTTGTCTTTACATTTACATCAGGAAAAGCTGGCAGTTGCCGAGGACCAAGTGCTGCAATCTTAACAAGGAGAAATAGCATTTTTATTAAAAGGTTTCTTCCAAAAAAAAATAGGTACAGTATGAGCGTTGTATTCACTCAAGAACGTGTGGAAAGACTCCACAAGGACAGGTCTGTTGACCTGTCAACATGACCATTCAACATGACCAATACAGAATGTTTCCAGTAATATATTTAGTAACATCTGGAGCATCACAGATTATCCAGCCATGGATGAAGTTAATTCCCAATTTATTAATATTCAAATAGCCCTTCCATTTCATTTTTCACATAGATAAAATAGAGAATCATACATCCCTGATAAAATAGTGTATCATACATCCCAGACAACACATTATACATTTATCATTCCAGTAAAGGCCACTTAGTTCTTTACAACATATGCTACAAACCAACATCAGCGTTTGTACTGAAATGTGCTAACCTATAAAATAAAGCTTTTTTTAACTGAACTTTAAATTGAATGTACTTGGTTAGCATAAATATCTATAGAAACTAATGGTAGGGTTTTGTTAGTTTTAAAAGATTTAAACAATTGTTCTAGTATCTCGAATGCCTAAGTTGAAAATGCTGTTGGTCAAAACTATGTTGTTGTAACTATAAATATTGCCATTGAGTTATCAACTGGTGCAAAGTCAATATCCCTGCTTTCACCTTTTTTTTTTAATATCACTATCTTTTTTCCAATTTTTAATGTTGGATTTCCTCATATTTAGCATGGGGAAAAGTATCAAATCTGTTTTTATTGAACATTCCATTCCATAGCTTTTTAACCAATATAATTGTTTCCAGAGATATTAGTGTTCTACTGCATTTAGATCCTAATACTATCCTAATCTTTACCTTGTCTAAGCAGATCTCAGGCTGCTCCTGCTTCTTATGTCGTCGCTGTCGTGACAAGTAAGGCTCCTGAACCGATCCTTGAGGCCGAAAACAAGGAGTGCTTATAGGCAGAATGGGATCTTTAGCTTCTCCTGAGTTTTCACAGGAGGCTTCATTCTACAAATATATAATATACACACACTTTACAATACTTGAATTCATGCTGTCCAGTATCAAGTATGTACACTTAGTTCAAAAGTGTTAATAGAAAGCCAACATTATTTTTATTTTAATCAAAATTAAATTCACTTAATTATTTGAAAAAAATCCTGTCATCGAACTTTAAAATAAATTGGCATAATTATATTTGTGTTGCAGACCACAAAATTCAAATACTTACCAAAATTTCTCTAGGATCAATCGGTACTAGCAGTTTTTCAATACAGTCCAGATTCTGGAAAGAGAGTTTGCTGTATTTTCATGAATACCCACTATTATAACATTAAATAGAATGTGATATAAGCATTAGGAAACTGAAAGAGCAACATCTCCATTATTGAAGGGAGTAAAAGAACTATTAGCTAGGCACTAATCACAACAGCTGGACGCTGAAATTAATACTATATCATTTACCCAAGGCTAAACTAGTAAGTAAAAAAATGACAAACTACCCTAGAAGATGACAATGATAAACTTTTTTGTAATAATGCAAGGAAAACTACTGTATGTGGATATCCTATATGGTATGTTCTAGTCTAACTTACTTCTGATTAATTCCAGCAAATCTTCCAAGATCTGGAAGGGTGGTTTTAGGAAAAATAGGAGAGGAAAGAGTATTATGTATTGTATATTTGTTGCCTTTCATTATTTATAAAAATTAAACAGGTGAGACAAAGATCTAAAAATTTAAATTAGGTTTATTTGTTTAAATTCAATTTGCCTATTTTAGGAAATTTGTGCAAAGATCCTTATCACCCTCAATAGTTCTAAGCCCCAAAATCTGATCACAAAACGTTCAGAGATCTGAATTGCATTGAAATAAGTGCATATGTATTCATTTAATGGCCCTCTAAAGGTAGATAGTACAGCACAATTGTTCTACCTAGAAAACAGCTATCACTTTCTCAAAAATGATATTATCTGATAGAAATTAAAATGAAATTAAATGTTGGCGGAAGATTTGGAAGGGAATTCAAGACAAAATACCTGACTTTTCAGCAAAAAGTCTGAGGTTGGTTAGGAAAAGAGTCTAATTGGAAGAGATGTTAAGGGAGAGGTGAATGCACAATTTGCAAGCTAATAATAATTAGCTACCTTAATAATTCTGAAGTCCTTAGTTAGAGTTGAATTATTAAGTTTCTACTTAGTCTTAGACTGGGAATCTCACTATAAGTTACCTATACATAAACCATAACAAAAAAGCAACATTTGCCTATCCCACGTCCTAGGGAAAGACTTGATTGGTGGATAAAAATGCCAAATCCAGTTTAAACATCTGGCCAACTGTGTGACAAAACATAGTATATTTATGCTGCCTACATATAGCAATAAATTTCTAAAAAATATAAATCCCAATCAATGGACACAATTAATAAATATAATATTAAGCAATATACATTAACAATGAGTCACAAAAATTCCAAGACTAGCAAAGCATCAATATATCTGATGTTCTGTCTCCCTCAAACACCTTTGTGCTGTAGAAGAAATCTGCACTGCTTTACCTGAAGAAGAAAAGGAACTGTTCCAACAGAAAAAAAACAACTAATAGCACCGAATAAACTTATATCCAGAATCAGGTCATGATACTAGGAATTAGCACTAGGAATTACTGAAACAGCAAAAACCAACATTTCAGAGTTCAATCACATTTTCAATAGATTGCAGGTAGCCCTTGACTTACGACCACAATTGAACCCAAATTTTTTGTGCTAAGTAAGACGGTTGTTAAGTGAGTTTTACCCCATTTTATGATGTTCTTGTCACAGTTGTTAAATCAGTAATATGGTTGTTAAGTGAATCTTGGCTTCCCCATTGACTTTGTCAGAATATTGCAAAAGATGATCACATGATACAACCATCATAAATATATGCTAGTTACCAAGCATCCAAATTCTGATCATATGAGCATGGAATGCTGCAATATTCATAAGTGTGAAAAATGGCTATAAGTCACTTTTTTCAATGCCATTGTAACCTTGAACATAAAGAAATGATCGTAAGTCAAGGACTGCCTGTATATCTTCTAATTCATTCATATTCACATACTCATATACATATATGAAACTAAAAATAATTACTTTATTGCTTACACATGGAATCTTTGAAGTAGGTTGCAAAACTTGTGGAGTGTCATCACTTTTATCTGTCTCCTTGGCATCTATATCTCCAGTTTTGGGGCAAGTTTTTGACATTTTCAGTAAATTTTCTTCCTTTAATTCTGGGCTATTTTTTGCTTTTTCAGGCTCTGCTTCATTAGGAATATGTACATTTTCAGATTCTTTATGTTCTGCTAATTGTTTGGTTGCAGAGTTTCTCTTTTCCAGTGAAACAATAAGTATATCAACTTTGCTCATTGTTGCCAAAGAGACATCTAAGCTATTCAAACCATTTTTGCTGTTTTTTTCAGGTTCAGATGCTAGTTTCTTTGAAGAAACTTCAAATGTTTTATTATTGATTAAACATTTATCTTCATTCTGTAATATTAAGAAGTACAATTAAGTCACCAATTCTATTAAGATAATATATTTTAAACATAAGCATAAAATTACAGTAATCTATTTTGATCTGACTTGATCCAGCTATGAGAATTTGCATGGGATGGACTGAGGAAAGACATGGTATGTTTTACTAGAATGGTATAATGCAGGAATGGCTTAGCCAACAACAACAACAACAAAAGACCTTAGTCATATCGGAGGTACACAAATGATGGAGAAGGCCAGTCATACAGAAGCCAGACTGTTTGATATTTCTTGCAATAGCCTTAGTTGGTGCAGAAGTGGGTTTCCCTGTCCTTATTTACAGGATGCTTTGAAGGCTCTGTAGGTCCAAGACATATGAAGATCCAATACCTTCGATCTATGTTGATTCAAGACCTTCAATCAGGTACATGACCAAATATGCAGAAGTTGGGATGTGGTATTTCAATTTATTAATCTTATATTATAAGATTATTACAGTATTACTGTAACAATATGTTGTGATGGGACAGGTATGGGAACTTAAGGCAAGAAGAATATATTGGAATTACTTATTAATTCCAACTCTCTCCCTGTGTTACCAAGGGATCATTAAGGGGTTTGACTCTGTTTGCCATGACGCAGCACTAGAAGATATATCGATCTTTTTTTTAATGTTACTTCCCCATTCCAATCTTCCACAACATAGCTATAGTTATTATATAACCACTATTAGTAGTATTGTATCACCTGTTATTGTTTCTTTTTTGAAAATCAACTCTTTATAGAACTTAATATTTACATCAATAAGTTTTCCATACTCCCATAAAGGAAATAATCAGATACCATTCCAGCTGCAAATAAGATATTGTAACATACACTGTAAAAAATAGCTGTTCTATCTTCTATTCATTTAGGGATTCTCCAAGGGTTTAGTTTTTTATTCTAGAGTAGACTTGTGCCTTGTAGGGTAAACAACTTTGTGAAGAACAAGAGACTAACTTCACTTTTGAGTCACATATCAGAGGCTGAACTCTGAACAATGAATAGCGCAGGAAAAGGAACAAGGTGGAAACTGAGCAAAATTTAAATTTATTTTAAATGGAAGCAGTTAATTAATTACTCTCCATGGTTTTCAGAATTTTCTTCGGTGACATGTAAATTACAGTTCAGTGGCAATTTCTGTAGGTTTGATGATGCCCAACACTTAAGGCCAACCGACACTGCAACTCCAATTGAAAAGAATTTAAATGGGTATCATTATGAGAAAATAAAAACAGATGGAAGTACTAAGAATTAATTGATATTCTTTCTCCTTAACTTGAATCAAAATTTGTATTTCATTAAATTTGTTCATGGGCTTTTTTTCTGCCCCACTCATTCTGGCTACCAAGAGAAAATAATAACTTGCCCCATTGGACTTCCTTGAAAGTTCATTTGGAGACTTCTGAGGTTCTGTATTTTCTTTCTTTAATTCAGTTTTCTCTGAAGATCCCCGAGGTTTGGGTTCAGATACTTTCTTATGATTTTTAGATGTTTTTCTTTAGGGAAAAATCAAGAAGATATGTTATCAGATTTACAAAATGTAGACATTTTTAAATACTTTTTGCCCAAACATAGTTTTCTCATATTTTTCTGAAGACCCACATGTGCACCAATATAGATATTATTTTAGATACATAACTGCTTCTCAAGTCATAAACATTTGTGAGATATGGTTTAATTAGCCACCTTCAAGAATGTGTTGGTTAGATCAACAGGGCATCTAAAATCAACATCTCAAGAATGGCCAAACATAAAAGTATTACTTCCTATGAAACCCTATCATTGTTCTCATTTTCCCTGTAGACCTTGGATTTATTTCCTGTACTGCTGTAGAGGTTTACCAAACTTGAGGGGCAGTCAATGAAGATTAACCTTTATATTTCCTTTCACAGATAAACCTTCTTTCAATATTTAGTTGCCTGAAAACTTTTTATAAAATTCTGAGATATGAAAATATTCTTCAAATTTGAAAATAAATTTAGTTAGATCTTTGTATAACAAATAATTGAGGCACAACACATGAAGTAAAAAGCACAAAGTATTTGAAATAATTACGAGCCAACGTGATACAGAATCAAACTGATGCTGAAGATATTATAGAGCCCCTGAAATAAACCTACTTACACTTTTTCTTAAGCCTTACACCATCACTCACTACAACACTGCCTTTTGTTAAGAGCTAGCTCTAGTACTGACCTAGTCAACCTTTGAATTAAACTGAATTCTAAGAAAATAACGATCAACTTGTAGAGCAGACTAATTCCATATAAATAAATAAACACTGAGGGATTGAAGAGTTCCAAATAAGATAGGAGATGGCTTCTTCCCCAGTTACTAGGGTTAACCTATGCCATTCAATTGCTATCACCTGATATTTCCAACTGATGGGGATACACAACTGATGCTTTGGCAACAAGCAAGACAGCAACAAGGAAGGGGGCTTTTGGTTTCTCTATATTTCTAATTCTTCAGAAGGGTCCCAGCATCAGGACCTATAACATTGGACTGCTGCATATGGATGTGATCCAGTCTTCCAACAAGTCACTCCTATGCTCACTTTGGACTTGCATAAGTTCTTGCTATTATCCAACTCACCTGGAATAGCTATCTGAATCGCCAAAGCAGGAATCAGGTTTGGTGGCTATCAGCTAATATAGAAGGAGCTTTGGTTTGGGCTAGAACACAAAACTAAGGTTTATTAAGGTTTACTTTATTCTATCTCTGTCTCTCTGTATGTATAATAAAAATCGGCTGGGTTTCCAAGTCAACCTTGTCTCAAGAATCCATTATCAAAGCCAGTATATGAATTCCAGGATGGTGTAATACCAATGATAACACTAAACACTTTGCTTCAAATTATTTTTCATTTAAACATCTCTTACGCTTTTGTTGCTTCCAAAAACAGAGAGATTTGCTGCTTGATATACGGTTGCCTCAATATGCTCCTGACACTGGGTCTCTCCTCTGGCTTTTTACTAAGCATTGTTTTTATCAGTTCTTTCAACTGAATGCTATAATCTTTTGGCATTGGTGGCAGCTGTTAAAAGAAGAGCACAGAAGAAAAAAAAGAATACTTTTCATGAGCTTAAGGCATTTCTTCGTAACATTTTCCTCTCTTACTATACATGTTAAACAAAGCTCTGGCAACACCTTTCTGAAAGAGAGTAAAAAGTAGAGCTAGAACTTCTAACATGCTGTTGCAACTAATATCATCAAGAAATATTATAATTGTCTAGAACTTTTTAAACATTTCATAAGAAACCCAGTTGGTAATAGATAATTGATTGCCATTCTGCTAAAGCCTTGAAAGAAATATTCCCAGTGTGAAATTGGCTTGTTCTCAAGGTACACTCAATTTTCAAACAATTCAAACAGCATTCAATGTTTGCTGCTCCTGTCACATGCACATACGACTACTGTTATTTTTCTCCTGCTAAATGGCTGCTCCTACATTGCTTCTTTCCCTCTCTTCTAGAGTACATCATAAATGTAAGGGAATAGTCCCATTTCAAATGACGTTTAATAACTGAAGCAGGAAGAACACTTTCATTTAAACGACATTCTTTAGATCACAATGCTGCCCATCTTCACTTGCTTATAAGATGCCCATATGAATTGGATGGATGGATGGATGGATGGATGGATGGATGGACGGACGGACGGACAGAAGTCAGCAGTAGCCAGTATCACAAAGCAAACCAAGGTGTTTGCTCCTACCAATTTTTCAATAGTTTTTCTACCAATTCTTCAACTCTTGTGCATATTATCCAACCTGAGTGTGGCAGGCAAAAATGTCTCAGCTACTTCTGACTTGTACATCTAATTAAACTGTATATCATTTCTACATAGCGCCATTAACTGTTCAAGATATACATGTAAAAGAGGTAGAGTATGAAGTCTATGCTCCCTCTCTTGCTGCCCTGGAAAAACATTTGGAATTTGGTTGTAGCATGGGGAATTAATGGTGTTGGTTACTCAATGCATAAGACACCTCTGCTTTACAAGCTGCATTGGCTTCCAGTTGCTTCAGATTGCAATTCAAACACCTGGCAGTTACTTTTAAGGTCTTTTATGGCTTTGGATTATTACTTTCAGGACTGTCTCTCTGAATTATTTCTACTCATCCCACCCAGTTTGGCAGGAGCACATTCTAGGTCCAATCAGCTAAGGAGTGTCAACTGCTGAGAAGAGCCTTTTCTTCCCTGGTGCCTACTCTGTGCAACATCGTCCCTACTAAAATTAGATTGGCTCCAACCCTGTTGATTTTTCATAAGCCCTGAAAACAATTTTGTGCCCAGGTCTGGGGCTCCAGATGTGTCATGGAGTTGTTCCCTTGTTGTGGCTGATGGTTTTCGGGGGTTTTTAAAAATGATGTTTGGCTAAGTATTTTTATTTTTATACTGTGCCTTCTATGTATTGTATTTATTTTATGGTAAACTACCTGGAATGTGTAAGGTAGGCGTCCATATAAATCAAATGAATAAAAATAAGTCATGATGGCATTTGGATGCTGCTTTCTTTTGTTAGAATAACACTAATAATATTTTATGAAGGTGCCGAATAACTGGTACTTACAACTGGTCCTCGAAGTTCCAGCCTTCCCAGCACACACCTGGTCACGTAATTGTGATTTGGGCACCTGACAACCAGCTGGCAGTTATGATAGTTGCAGCATCTTGCAGTCATGTGATCACAATTTGCAACCTTCCCTGCCAGCTTCCCACAAGGAAAATCAATGGGGAAGCCAATAGGGAAATTCACAAGTATCTCCCTTCCTGCAACAACAATTCATAGCCCCACTATGCTCACATTGCATCTTGCTAATCCCTTGTACACCTCATTGACTCTGCTGGTTAGAAATCAGCAAGAAGTGAGAAGGTCCTTACTTCATCACTTAATGACAGCAATGGAGAGTGCTAACATTGCTGTTACTAAGTAATGTAGTCACATGATGTTGAGCTGTATGACCACATGGCTCAGTGATGGAAATTCCAGTCCCAATTACCATCATAAAACCAAGGACTACCTGTATAATTGCTAGGAACCTGAGAGAAAATGTGGGGAAATGAATTTTCCCGAGATAAATTCATTATTTCAGGAATAATATATTAGGAAATTTAACGGATATGACTATCAGATTAGTTATATGTTTGAAACCTAAGCAAGATGTAATATTAGTAATTATTTGAAACAAATTGTTTTTGAAATGATTTGCAATGTATGATGCTGCATTCATCATCCATGACAAATGTGTTTTATGCCAACACAAAGAAAGCAACATTTATCAAACTTACTCAACATTTGCTACCAATTGGTTATTTGGGGAGATCCTTGAAATTCTTCACTGAAAAGGATAGCATTTCCCGTATTTAACAGGACATACTTCAATATTCAGGGGGTTGGACTAGAAGACCTCCAAGGTCCCTTCCAACTCTGTTGTTGTTGTTGTTGTTGTTGTTGTTGTTATTATTATTATTATTATTATTAATATGACTTGCAAGTGTTTTTATTCTCTATGTAGTTTTCTCAAGCATATAATAACAAGTTGGAAATTCTCTATATGAAGGAAGCTGGTAAATATTAGGTAAAAAATATACCTTTCCTTCAATAATTCGATAAACCAAGGAATTCATGTCTTTAGCATTAAAAGCATGCTTCAAGGTGGCCATTTCATATGCACAGCAACCCAAGGCCCAAACATCAGACTGTAAAAGCAAACAAAGCACAATATATATATTTTTGAAAAGCCATTCAAATAAAATCACAATCTATTGCCTGCCCAATTTAATTCACAGATGTTCCATAAATCAAGTATCTTAATCTCTCCTCTTTTGTGGTGAATTGGAAACAATGAAGCTTTTGAAAATTCTGATGTGGTTCCAATTCCAATATATCAAATTGTCTATTTTTGTTCCCTCTAGATCAGGGGTCTCTAACCCACAGGCCACAGGCCCCGGTCTATTCGCAACCAGGCCGCATGAGTGGTGAGCCACTGGCATG
>JANHFK010002398.1:106641-118644 GCA_036250565.1 Sibynophis collaris | reverse complement strand
GCGTGCATAAGAGCACCAGCGTGCCTACTGTCCCTGTCCTAATGTTCTCATCAACTGTATTCATATTATGTACTCAACTCATGCCTATAATTATATATATTATCTAATATGTACTTGACAAATAAATAAATAAAATAATAGAGGGATGATGGTGAAGAGAGGAAAGATATCAACAGCATCTGGTTCTGTTAACATAATCAGTAGAGAAGTACTGAATTTCATTCATGTAATGCAATATTTTTATCCATCTGCCAGGTTGGTTTTATTCTTAATAGTTGAAGGAAAACAAGCTTATATACATTGAATTCATATAATGCAACATTTCTACCACCTGCCAGATAATATGTTTATTCTGAGTAAGTGAGGCAATACAAGCTTAGATACATCAAAAATTTAAAAATACACAACAGGCTTCAGGCTTGAATTATTGCCCTGGTTTTAAAACTATATAGTTACATGATGCAAATCTTAACAATCTTTCATTTGCAGTGTTCTATATTCATTTTATTTTATATTCCAGTTACCAAGCTCACAAAATAGCTTTAAAAATACCACATAAATAAATAGGAATATCATATTATGAAACAAAAGGTTAACATATTTGTTGCAGTTGGGTATTGAAAGGCATATAGGACAAGATGCCAAATAAATGTGTTTCCTTAATTAAATAAAATCTTTTCTCAGCACAAACTAATGGCATATTGGTTGACTTTGCTGTTCCCATTTATATTGCCTATGACCTTTGGGTTATATAATTTAAAAAGATATATTTAAAGTAGCAGGCATTAAAATATAATGTATTTCTATATTACAACCATAAACTTCTAAAATAAAATGCATTTACATTACAAATACATACTGTAACTTGGAAAAATGTATAAAAACAATAGTTAGCCATTTAGTACTTTCCTGAATATTTTTTCCCCAATAACACTTAATGACCAAAGGGAAGAAATTGGTTCATGTGCACACTTTGCTTCTCTATATTGGGGTTCTTGTTATGGCTATAATCTAGTACCAATCTTTTAGTTGAAATAACATTTAAGATTGGGAAATTAAAACAAAACCACTACTTTCTGGGGTGAAAGAAACAGGCAGTCCTAATATTACATCTGTGAAAGAATAATGATTCTATTTGAATGTCCATTTAGGATAATGTTATCTAATTTATTTGACATCTATACTCTGTGTGCTGCATGTCTGAACATGAGCAATAATATGATTGTAATAAAACTGAATTGAACTGAAAAACACTATAAAGGAAAATGCCATTGTTGATAAGAAAATAACTGGGTTTTTTTGACAAATGTTGTATTTCAATCTATACTGTTCTCCAATTTTGTTTTATTGCTCATTCTATTAAAACTGCAGCCAGGGTTATATTTTCGTTAGTATTACAACATTTGGCATCATAAACTTTCCTGACAGAAAAGAGAAAAGAGGCACAAAGGCCTCTTGGAGGGGAAACTCTCCATTGACAGAATTAAAGGGAGTAAGGACAGGCATTGGGAAGAGAAACAACTTTGGGAGAGCTTAAGCCAGTCTTCTCACTCCAGATATTGTCCTCTGCATTTTCTCATATATCCATCAAAGTCTCCTTCCATCAAAATGCTTTGCCATGTCCTGATGGAGGGGTAGGCAGTTGTTTATGCAGGACACATTTTGAAAGCAATGGAAGGGGAGTGGTTACTAGCAGAGATATAGTCTATCAGCCATGGTGGCTCAGTGGTTAGAATGTAGTAATGCAGGCTAATTCACTACTCTCTCCTGAAGTTCGATCCTGACTGGCTCAAGGTTGACTCAGCCTTCCACCCTTCTGAGGTGGGTAAAATGAGGGTCCAGAGTGATGGGGGAGGGGGGCAATATGCTGACTCTGTAAACTGCTTAGAGAGGTCTGTAAAGCACTGTGAAATGGTATCTAAATCTAAGTGCTATTGCTATTCATAGAATGGTTGCCAGGAAGACCATGTCTATGCATTAATCAAATATATACTAAAAACCCCAAACTGTTAGATGCTCTGCATCACCATAGGGAGAACTTTGCAAAATTCAAAGTCTTGGCAACACAGTATTATTTTTCGTTAAATTTATTTGCTGCCTATCTTGCCATGGGACTATTATAATAATTAATTACAACAATAATTAAATAAAATAATAAACAAACAAATACTATGATAAATGTTGATGCTGTCATTTTATTTATTTATATTTATTTATTTGTTATTTGGATAGCAGGTATAGATATAAACATAAACGAAGTAAATAAGTACAGATAAATGGGGACAGTAGGACAGGGACAGCAGGCATGCAGCTGCGCTTATGCGCCCCCCTTTATGGACCTCTTAGGAATGGGGTGAGGTCCATGGTAGACAATTTGAGGTTGAAGCTGTGAGCAGCATGCCAGCTTTTCATTTAATTTTTGTACCTTTTTGAAATGGTGTTTCCCATCTTGGTATGTTCTGGAGGGCCTTGATGGTCTTGTCTTTTCTCAGGCATTGGGTTAAGGTGGCTGGAGTCTATTGTGAATTCTGTTGTTGGCTGGATTCACCATATTTTTTCATTTGATTTTCCTTGTTGTTTTTGACTTGTTTTACGTTGCTTTTCTCACTATATTTTTTAATTACGTTGCATTTCACTTTGTCTGTTAGATTGCAAGCCACTTCTTCCTTTGATCTTGAATTTTAAAGTAGATCTGGCATCGTTTAAGTTTCCAATATGAATGCAAACCTAAATTAGTTAGAATGCTCACTTGCATTAGAAATGCCTCCTTTCTCCTTTCTTGGTTTTTTTTTTATGGATAATGATCAGATACAGCAACAATTATGTTAAAGAGTATTGTTTGCAAATGAAAGCAACCAGTGAAATCCATATATTGTACATTAGTGACTTCTTTTTTTTTTTTTTAAAGCAGCATTCCACTAGGTGGAGGTGTTGTTTAAAATGATGATGTGTTCAAAATGAACTATCAATTTGTTGCCCTAGATTCCTTTCACCTAATCCAATCCTACCTCATAATATACAAAAAATGTTTTGATAGCTTGATTCTAATCTCAATTTTCTATAGTCAGCATTGCTTATTGGAACGTTTATAATCCAAAAATTACCATGTCAGTTTCCATAGCACCTTTCTTGATCCTTTCTTGTCCATTTTATAAACTTTCCAGAGGTTGCCATCAATGATGTTTTTCACCACTATCATCACCTTTTTTTATGCATCACAGATGTGACAAGTTAAGCACAACTTAATTATGAAAGCTGCAGAAGTCAAAGCACTATTCATGTAGACAGAAGAAAATGTGTGCAGAGATGGCCAAAAACTTCCAATTGCAACATCTGACAAAATACTGAGAAAACCTTCAAATGTGGCAGAGAAAACAGAGCTGGTTTAAAGCTGAAATACTTTTTGGCTTCTCTAAAAGCTTCTTTTTTCCCAGCAGAAGCTAAAATAACATAGCATCCATGCATCTTTTTTCTATGACAGTATATAATTTAGCTTCACAATAGTGTTCCTTTTCCTCTGAAACATATTTAAATATACATTTATAGTCTATACAGATTTACAAAAATGTAAATATCAATCTAATCTAAACAGTTTAGCCGGAAGTCATTGTACAATATTTATCAACATGGGTGGCTTTTGTAATGGAGATATACCCTCTTTCTATGTAGCCCTGGTCTTGCTATATCTGGAATGTTTCATCACATAAACTGATATTTACAATGTTAAACATAGAACTACACAGATTAAAAAAGTCTAAAAGTTTTATTTCTATTGGAGATTATTCTCATTTTATAAAAAGTTTTTCTTTGTAATTATTGTACTCTCTTCTCTGAAATTAGCCTCAAAGAATATACATCCCATTTTATGATATGGCACTAATTTTAGGGTTACTTGTATTCTCAAATATAACAAAATGAAATTATTATGGGGAAAAAATCATCCCCAAAGAAATTGCTTTAGCTTCTTGATAGAATGAGGCAATGCAAGTCAGCACCTCTGAGATATATTAAAGGGTGCAACCAACTGTTAAACCCAGTAACAAACCAAAAGCTTCAAAGGCACCCATCATGCTTGTGATGCTGTTTTTCATGTGTATATATATATATATATATAAAAGAGAGACAGACAGAAAGACAGACAGACAGAGACAGAGACAGGGAGACTGGGAGAGAGAGAGAGAGAACTATAATGCTTTGCTCCTAGGGCATTTTAAATTGGGATATCATTTTGCAAGCTCATTTGTGTTCACCAAGAAGTAGTAATAAGCAGTTTTTCTCACATGCAGTTCCTCTGATTCCAAGATGTACCTTCCTGCTAGCTGTTGAGCATGTGTAGCTTAATATGTGTAACATCCAAATATTCATCAAATATATTCATTTTAAAAATGCAAATTCCTCTTTTATATTAGAAATAAACTGAGAGGGCAAGCCTTGTCATGATACAGGGCCTTCTATAAGGCTGTGAACAGTGAGACATGAAAGATTCCATTTTTCCACAAAAATAATTGAAAAAAGATGGCAACTGACTCTTTAGGTCTGATTCCCACTCTCCATCTGCTAACCACAAAATTCCTTTTGCTAGTTGATCCACTGCCTTGATATGAGAACCATTAGAGGGCTGCTGTGGAGTATCTCTAAGTCCTTTCCAACTCCAGCAAATGTCAACACTGGAGAGCTCCAGGGCATCTTTCTGGAGGACCAAGAAACTGTGGGCCAAACCAAAAGCAATACTTATTGGTATGGAATGCCATACTGTAGCAAACACAGAGGCTGGATCTATAATTCTCATACTCCAAGAGATGCACAATTGCTCAGTTCATTTGTTTAAAAAAAACAAACCTTAGCGGATGTCCTATGTTAGTGGTAGAGGGCATGTTGTGCCTGGAGAAGTTTCTGCTTGTTCAAGTCAAAACTTTTTGGTGGCAGAAAAGAGAGGATTTCCTAAGAATTAGATTAGCTGTTGTCAGTCTGAAAAAAAAATATCTAAATAACCAGTGGCCCAAAACATTTTATAGGTATATTAGAATAAGGGATTAGTTCTTGTGACTGTCCAGAGCACGAAAGCAGGAGTTTGTCAGTTTTAATGAGAACAGTCAGCTCTCTTTGTCTTTTCTATGCTCCCAATTCCCTACCATGAAACCTTTGTTGTATTGTAAAGTTGCTGCAAACCAGAGTTTTCTATAAAGAGGTTTCTAGTTTTTCAAAAATATGTAACTTCAAACAATAGAAAACATTCTGACCAAACACTAAGTTGTCTAGTAACATCGTGGAATGAGAAGATAAACGAGGACAAGAATAAAAGAAGACTTATAAAAAGAATACGTGGGAAATGAATTTATTTCAATCTCTGATTAGATTTGTTCTTCTTCCTTTGCCTTATTCTCTTGTTTTTTGCCCCAAGAAAAAGAAGTTCATATCTCAGATTTTGCAGATCTAAACATAGGCATGATTATCTTCCATTCCCTTGAATTTCTCTCTACTGCTAATCTATGTGAAACAATCAGAATATTTAAACCATACTTCATCTTTTAACATTTTAGTTCAGTTCCTAGTTCAGTTTTTGATTTCTCATTTGTAGATGGTATTGTTAATAATTTTTGTTTTATCTTCTCGAGGCTTTATCTTGTATTCCAATGCATTCTTAAATCCAACCATACAGATTATTTATGTACAGCCTGACAATGTACACCATTCTGCAGATTCTCCTTAAAAATACAGCCAGGATTGATCTGAATTGTTTTGAACCTTGCAGTTTTTTCCAACTGGTCTGTGTGCACAGTATTGAGAATTATTCTATTTCTCCCCCTTTTTTCCAGTAGCACACTAGTTGATACACAGAGTATCAGTATACCCTGATTCCCCCCTTCCCTTTGATTAAATGAACCATTATTTTTGATAAATTCTTCACACAAATGAAGACAGCATCTGATGAACAGTCACAAGTTTCTTCGCTATATCCCCAGGCATTATAAAGTGATTTCAATACAGGCAGAAGGTACATTTCATGGAATGTTAAATCAGTATGAAGACAAGTAATTTTTAAGACCTCCAACAATGAATTATCTGGGGAAGATATGAGTAAACTTTCCAGGATATGAACCCTTTCAACACTCTATATGCAGAGGCCATTGAGACACTCTTTGTTGCTTTCACTACCTCACAATTGGAAAATCAGAACAAATGCATACCTGGTCAACCATAGATCATTTGCACTTCAGCTTTTTCTTGGCTTCTTTCATTAAAAGTTTCTCTTGTATAGTCATTTGCCATCATTTATTTTAATCATGTTAGTGTTATTCTTTGGCCTATTGTTAAATTAAGTTTTTTTTAAAAAAACTGCTGTTTTACCTTCTGTTAATCATTTTAATCTATTTAATCCAATGTTTAGAGCAGTGGTCACCAACCAGTGATCCACGGATCACTGGTGGTCCATAATAAAATGTTGGTGATCCGCAGAAAAAATATTTGCATTTTTTTATATTGCACTAAATACTATTTATCTTTAAAAAAAATCATATTAGTGTTCCGCTGGATTTAAAATTATGAATTTAGTGGTCCCCGAGGTTCAAAAAGTTGGTGACCGTTGGTTTAGGATACTATTATGTTTACTTTGAGCTGGCTAATGGAAACATTAAAGACTGGTTTTATTTGTTAATCCAATGCCAGGTAAACAATCTTGTCGTTTGTACCAGTTTCAAGATATTTCTTAATACACAATTTTTCTGTGGCCTACATTAATTTTGAAATGTATTCCAACGAGTCAGTAGTTCACTAAGAAAGCAAATGGACAAAGCTAAATCAAATCCATACTGCCCAATTTATTTACCCATGTCTCAAGTAATGCAAAGTTGGCTCTTTCATACAGCATCGAGTCATGGATGAGTTGTCTAAATTATCTGGCCTTTAGCAGTAACATCACAAGGCTATCATTTTAGAAGATAAATAGCTATACAAATCCACTGAGGTTGTAGATTGCTTTATTAGATTTTTTAAAATTATTTCCAGAGTAGATTTTTAATAAACTTGGCATATGGATATGATAGAAGCTTTATTCTCCTTGTATCTTTAAGATACAGCTGTGGGTATCTGTGGGTATGTGTGTATTCTGAGGCATGTAGTGAATAACAGAACTGTACATAACATGGAAGAGTTGCTTCATTTTGAAAAAGTTTTGATCAGAACACACTTTTCTAGCGCTTTGGAAAAAGAAGTCTTCCCATCAATTCTTACAAGCAAGGTGACTTATTGAGACAAACCGATTATCTCGCCACTTGTGAAGACTAGTATAAAATAGACCTCACTTACTGAACAGTCCTGGCAAGTTGTGATTTCTGAAATGACCAATCTATAAATAATTACAGATTTGTGGCTAAAAGCTTGTCAGACATATTATCCAGATATTTTATAAATCCCTTTTGAGATTGAGTAGGTAGGGATCTTCTGGTGATAGTAGTGTTGTAGTAATCATGAACCTCAAATTTATTTTTAAGATTTTTTTTTTTTTTTGCAGGAAAGGATCCCACAAACATTTATTGGAATTTTTGGAGACTAGTTAACTTCTGATTATCCTCTTCTGATTACCTTTTTGTGACTGATCATAATAATTTGGGAATAGGCATGTCTTCCACAGCACTCACCCTTTCAACATTCTAAATGTGCTTCTTATTATGTATTGCTTAACAAGATAGTAGCTGTTAATATATGACAATCCAATGTAATAATAACTTTATCTCTAGATCTAGATATTAGGCCTGTGCAGTGCTTCATCTTAATTTTTTAAAAGCTTTGGAATGTATGAGAACATGAATATAGCTCCTACCTTCAAGTCTTTAAACCAAACCTGCTTTTACCAGGATCACATTGCTAATGTAGGAGTAAGCCATATGATCCCAGAAAAAGATACTTCTGCCTTAAATAGTTGCATACAATGTTACAGGCTCTGTAGTATCGTTTCTAATTTTTTTCTAAAGAATAATCCTCTAATGAATACAAAACCATTAGAATTCAACTTGTATTCTTATATTTCTGCAGCTTCAAATTTATTGGTTTGATGGTTATATTGTCATCTCACCAAAACTTTGTTTATATAACTATAATATATTTAGATAAGTAACTAAATTGTGTATTTCTACTAACCCTATCAATAATTATATACAGGTGCTTCTAGGGGCATACTCAAAATATGGTAATTAGCCTTTGAGCAAAAACAAATAGGATTATTTCCTGCCTTTCTCCTTTCTCCCAAACTGATTCAATTTATGATATTCCTCTCCTAAATATTAATGTATTTCTATGCTACTTTTATCCAGGTCCCAAATATTATACCTTTGTTCACATTATTTTAACCAACAGTGCATTTATTAGAATGATATTTTAATATAGGTAATTTAAACATACAATGAATCAATTTTCACAACCTGCCAATGCTTTTGCAGTGAGCAATAGGTTTATGTCTTACAAGAATGCCTAATTTAATACTTGAAATTTTATTTAAGTATTTAACTAACATAATAAGTTTCATCATGGGAAGAAAGAAGCACAGCAAACCACTTGGGATACAAGTAGGTGTGCCAGGAAGGAAGTGTTGAAGGAAACTATATCTAAAAATATAAGTAGACAGTTTGTATGTAGCATGTATAAATGTAAATCAAAGGATTTTTTTTCATGAAGATAATCCAGAAATCCAGTTCAAGATTTGGATGCATTGTCACAGTGTTTCAAGAAACAACCAAATGACTATACAGTGCATCACTACAGAGTAAGCAAATTGTGTGCCAATCCATCCTGACTGGTTTTTCACTTTGAGAATTGTGTCTTAGCCACTCCAACTTACTCATCTTGCCAATTTAAAGAAATGTGGCAGGAAAACCAAGATGAACTGCTGATTGTTCTTTTTCACTCTGATCACAGACTGTATATTTTGAAGTGATTATGTACTCAGTTTCCAAACAGATAGCTCTGTTAGCCATTTACAGCAAAACCTACAAAGACACCTCTGGCATCTTAACCCCAACACATTCCTTTTTGTAAGCTTTTGTAAGCTCTTTTGTAAATCTTTAGAAGCTATAACACTCTTTATTAAAATGTCACAAGACTTTTATGATCTCCCCATTCATCTGTAAGAAGCAGCAATGTGCTTTTGGTAATGCAATTTCTCAGACCTTTTAGCATGCACAGGACAATTTCCGGTTGGTTTTGCATATAATTCAAGACTAAGATTGCTTCTTATTTATATATTTTAATCATATACAACCCATCTACTTTAATAAGACTTCAAATGCTTGTAATATAGGATACATGTTTCTAGACATGTTGAATGCAAATGTTTGATACCTTGATATTCCATGATATTCTATATTTAAAATGCATGAACACATGTGCATTTATCAATCTATATGTAAAAACTAGCCTAACCCAACTGTTATAGAGACTTCTGTCTTAGACAAGCTGCTTTGTATTGAAAATATAGCTTTCTGCTCAGATTTTGTATTTGTTCAAGTTTAGATTGTTGAGTATTGCTGCGATTGGGAATATGACCTCAGCAAATGTTTTGCTTTCTGAAAAACTTGGTGATTATGATAGACCTCTTCAAACTGAACATATAATTTCAGAATGTCTGTATCATCTAGAAATCTTGAGAAATATGAAATTAACTTTTAATGACTATAATGTATTTAATCACATAATGTTTCCAACATGCTGCATGAATTTAACAGAGCCAAAAGTGTCTTTCTGCTGATTTTCATTTATATTCAGTGTCTGATGTATCTTGCTGCAGTGTCCAATAACAGTCTTCCAGTATTGATGGATTCCAGTTGCCCTGATACTGTTTTTCTATTGTGGCAATATCCTGGTGAAAGTTTTCACCGTGTTCATTACTGACTGTGCCTAGATTTTCAGGAAAGAAGTCCAAATGCAGAAAACGATATGTTGCACTTGGATCCTGCAAGATGTTCGTCAACAAGCTGAATGTATTTGGGTGCTCTGTAGTTGCCAAGAAAATTCTTAACAACATCTTTTAATACCTTCCAGGCCATTTTCTCTGACCCCACTAGCAGTTCGTTGAATCGCTTGTCATTGATGGTGTATCTGTTCTGTGGACCCACAAAATGCTTTTCTTAATCTTGGCATCACTTATTCTTGGAGACATCTGTCTCAAATAATGAAAACTTCATCTTCCTTATTCATTGCTTTCACAAAATTTTTCATCAGTCTGAATTTTATGTGAAGCAGAGGCAAAAATATATTTGTCAGGTCAACAAATGGTTCCTTTGCCACTTTTTCTGTACTGGAAGCCCAATTATTTGAGAGTCAGCATTTCTTTTTAATGTAATGCAACTCTCTTGCAAAATCTTTGTTGTGTGATTAGTGAAGCAAAAGTCTATATGAATTTCTAGGTTTTTGCCTTATAGAAGATTTTAATGGAAAATGATTCCATTTAGGATTCTGTATACGTTCAGAGATACATATTTTATTTTTGTAAGACCACCTGATCAGGGGTGGATTCCACTTACCTTCACTACCGGTTTGCAACGGGAGCATGTGGTGCTTCTGCACATGCGCCGAATGTCCATGATGATGTCTGGGTGAGTGGGCGGAGCCTCCTGCCACCGTTACTTTTAAGAACCGGAGCAAACCGGTTGGAACCCACTGCTGCATATTAGATCAGTGAAACAATGTGCTGTTTTCAACCACATTGCCATTCTTGTTGTACAATAGAAGCAAATGAAATTGCTTAACTGAAGAATTCTTAAATCTATAGCTCCCAGAGGGCATTTAGACTTTAAACGTGGTAGCAACACACATTTCGGAGAAAAAATATTTTACTGAGACACAATGAGAACATATTAGGTAATGTTATTGGTGAAATTGTAATGAAAGACAAAGTAGCAATAATTAGGAATTAGGCCTTAGTGAAATAGATTTAAAAAAAGAAATAAACATGACAAGCAAAATAGCTCTAAAAACACAGGACAAAATCATAAATGACTTAATGTGTAAATAAGTGAAGGTAAAAAAAATATTGGGAAAATAGCATTTATTTCTGTATTGTATTGTTAAATTTACATGGTCGCCCACCTCACAACCAATATTTTAAATATTAAAATATACAAACAATTATTATTCAAATTTAAACATTCTAAAAATCAGATGGTTAAGAAAGAACAATTAGGCCAAGAACAGATATTAATAACAATGGAACCATCTCAGTATTTCACCAATTCCCTTGGGTCCCTAGGCATTGCTTCAATAGGGATAAAACCAGCCTCACTTCAGGGCGCAGAATGTTCTATAGAGTGGGGACTACAGCAGGAAAGGTAGTCTAGTCTAGTCTAGGACTCACCAAATGGGTCCTAGGACCCACCAAATTTAGCTCCCTTGCTGACAGGATTCATAAAACACCTGGTGTGCTGAATCTAGTGTGGCAGGCAAATGTAATTGGGAAGAGACAGTCCTTCAGATCATCTTTCAGAGCGCACACACACACACACACACACCATTAGTCTCACTTTAAAACTATTACTTTGGATGGATGATTTATATTAATATAGGTATTTAGCAATATTTAGTGACAGTTCTCTTCTCAATAAACAGACAGAGCTTTATGCTATAAAACTTATATGTCTACTTCTGAGTAACCATATACAATATTCGCCTACAAAAGTAGTTTCAATTATTTTTTAATTAATTGAAAATATATTATATAAATCGTTTATATGTTTAAATAACCCTTCTTCTACTCTTTACTCCTTTGTATAGAGTGTAATCAAAGTTTGCAATAATTATGTTTGGAGTAGAAATCCTGTTTTCATTATTTTGTACATGCAGTTTTGAATTTTTACAATAAGTTTCTTCAACTTTATCTTTCATCTAATTTTATAACTTTATAATCAGATTTGGCACATGAAACAAAAATTTCCTTGTGACGTTTTCATCAGAGATTTGAGCTTTTTTTTCCTATTTATGAATCCAAACAAAAGAAAAAGAAGAAAGTTCAAGAAT
>JANHFK010002398.1:89787-103877 GCA_036250565.1 Sibynophis collaris | reverse complement strand
GCCCGTGACGGGACCTCGCCGGGCGTTGCACAAGCGCCTGGTTGGTGCTCGGCGGCCCTGCGCGCGCTGTGTGTGCGAGGGAGCGTGTGTGGTGGCAACGGGCCGGGGAGGGAGAGCAGCAGGGGGCTGTGCCTGGGCTTTGGGGGGGGAGAGGCTCTCTTCCACGCCGCACTCAAGTGACATTCAGGGCGAACACACCACATGTCTAACTCAGCCAGCCGGGCAGGCAGCGAATTACTAAGACTCGCGCGGACAAACGCCTTTCCCTCTCGACTGGCCTAAACGTTAAAATAAACTCATTGCCGGCCGTCGCTCTCGGGCTCCCAAGAGATCCTCTTCCTTCCCAGCGCCAATTTTGCCTCAGTCTCTCTCTCTCTCTCTTTCTTTCTCTGTTTTCTTCCCCTTTGGAGAGTTTTCCTCGCTGGAAGAATGGAAACAATCTAACCAGCCTTCGCCTGCCCTCCTTCTGCCCTCTGAAAACAACAACAAAAAAAGAACAAAATCAAAGCAAACGAGCGCGACGCAAGTGGCGGCGAGGGCTACGGACTTGGAGGGAAGTCTTTTCGTTGCCTTGTCCTGCTATTTCTTGGCAGGGCAAGGAGCTCCGTGCGAGCTCGGTCGCACTTCGGAGCCGAGGCTCATCGCCTGACGAACTTTGGGCAAGGTCGGCGCGGGCCAAACAAGGCTTGGTCCTTCAGGTAAGCGGGACGCCCGGCAATGTTTTCCGCGCGGCCACGGCTCGCCGAGTTGGGGGTGGGGTGGGAGCGCTCGAACAGTAGCAGAGAAGCTCTGGGCTATCCTAGGTCGCCTGGCTTGGGCGGCTAGGGAATTCTGAGCCTTTGGGACGGCGGGATCTCGCTGATGCTTTAGTTTAGAATAGTTGAAGTTACTATTGATTGGCTTGGGGGCATAAGGAGAGCCAGGTCTGCTCCGCTCCTGATTCTCGCTCCTTGAGTCCACGGAGTGGAATCTCGGCTTCAGCTTCGAGCCTGCCCAGACTGCCCCGATAGCCACTCCAGGAAATTCTGAGAAGCCTTGCAGATCCCTAAGAGGCTGCGCGCGGGTGAAACATAAGATGCAGCATCTTTGGAAACTTGTAAATACATGGCTATTCTCTCTCATCACTTTCTTTTCTCCACCTTCTTCACTTTTATTAGGGCAACCAATTCATTAGGTTGTTTGCCGTAGTGGACTGCCCAGCACGTAACTCTGAAAAAGATTGAGTGTCAGACCTAAAGAAGGATATTCTAATTTTGATAGACAAGGTCCGATTTCTCTTCGGAACTTAAATCTGTAAAGTTTTATGAAGCCTGGTTGGTCGCCCCCCCCCCCCATCGCAGGGTAGCACCATTTCTCTTTTTATGTTCTTGCGGTTTTTGTTGGCTTTTCGCAATCTTACGAGGAGGCAATTCTACCTTTCCAGTCTTAATCCCGATCGTCTTCACTTCCTTTCCCTAACAACAGTGTGCCTGCCACTGGAAAGGAAAGAGAAGGAAAACCCAGAGTAAATCTTTTCCTCTGCCAGTTGGTGGTGTGGGGAGGTTTCAATGGCATTCAACTTTGCAGAGTCGCTCAACAAGGTTTCATTATTTCCCTTCACTCCGAAGTTACTTTCTGTCCTGTTCCTTCCCATTCCCTGCGGTTTATTTGATGTAACACATGAGGAACTGAGCATTAGACTATTAGATTTATCGGACCGCAATGAGTTTGTAGAAGGTTCCTGTCTAAAAGCTTTTCATTTTTGGTGCATGGAATGTTTGCTTGTTATGTTGGTTTTCTTTCAATCCAACAGTAAACATGTCCTTTCCTAAGGTGAACCATTTATTATTTCTACTGTAAAGTTTTCCACAAAATACGAGCAGATTTAGGTGGCAGGTTTGCATTCAGAAAGTTGTTGCAAAAGGAAAAGCAAGAAATGCAGAGTAAGCAAGAAGAAGAAAGATAGATAAGAGACATAAATGTATAAGATACATTTATAAATGTATAAGATACATTTATATCTAATATAAGTTCTTACCATTCCATCTATGATTGTACTTACTTTCTTCCAAAGTTTTGGGCAGCCTAAATACTTAGAGGATATTGGATACTGGCACTTGCATCCATCTAAATCATCACCATTGCCTGACCAAAGCAAAATCTAAACTATCAAGCTGAAGTGTAACCAGTTGTTTAAAAACACTGTCAGAATAGTTTCAGTGATGTAAATTTTCATATTTTTTTCAATGCTTTGGCTTCTTTTCCAAATTTCAGTAACAGTTGGTCCTGGGGATTAATTTCAGTTTTATCTTCTACTATGTTTCAAGTGCTTGATACGCACACATGCGCACACACACACACACACACACACACACACACACACACACACACCATGCAAATAAATAAATAAATAAATAATAAAATATTTTCTTTAAAAATATGTCCTGTTTTCAACAGACCTGCTGCATAGAATTATTTATTATTAAGCATACATTCTTTAAAAATAAATATGCTTTTCTAGATGATTTTAAAATAGTTTTCACTTATGCATTTTTGGAAATTCTAATGGAATTAGAATTTGCAGTTGATTTTGGTAATAACCCTGCATTAAATTGTCACAAAGCAAAGTAATTGACCCTCTGCTAGTAGAACAAGTGAAAATTAATTATTTATGGCTTGTATTAGGCATTTTAGTTAACAGAATTGAAAGCATGATTATGAAATATCTCTTCATTATTTGTAAATAGATATAAATGTCTCAAATAATATATAATTGGTGAATATCTGTACTCTTTGTACAGGACCTATTTAATACTTGCATAATTAAGTATCATAACTTTCTTCAAGTTAGATAAGTTAGTGCTCCAGATCAGTGCAATATTTTCCCAAGACCACTGACAAATGGGGAAGGGGTGGAGAGACAATGCTGTCTTTGAAACAAGTGGAAAGATGGGGAACAGAAGTTCTGTTTGTAGCTTTTCAGCTCTATTGTTATTCTTGCACCAACCTGAGTATGTGACATTTTCATTGAAGAATAATATAGATGCTCACAATAAAAATTATTTTAAAAAGGTAATCTGTTTAATTTTGAATCAGTAATAGTGTAGGGGAACTATAATGGTAATATGGGATCAAATTCCAATCATAACATCTTTTTTAAGGATTTGGTTGGTTACTCTCTGTGCTCGACTCTGTAAAAATGATTTCAGATTCATTTGAGTGGCTTAGATTTCCCCTTTTTTAATTTGATAACTGAACCAAAATTGATAGCATCAGATTTTATCTCAGATATTTTTTCACATAAATCTATATTTGACTAGCCCATTTGTGTGCATGTCTGCTCAGCCATTGTTAATAGGATTACTTCAAAACAGGTCTTAGACTGCAGTCCTATGAACACAGCTGTTTTATTTCTGAGTAAACGTGTAAGTCTTAGTTGCATGTCTAATATTATATGACATTAAAGAAGTATCCAGAAATGTATTTAGAGACAAAAGATAATGGAAATACAGGATAATTCTATAATATTAGAATGTTAGAAAACTATAGAATAATTTTGAAATGCATATAAGAAGAGGCATTCAGGAACCTGAATAATTAAACTCTCAAGGATTTTAATGTGAATACAGAGTCAACCTGTATAATCACTTAATGCAGATTGTGAAGATACATTTTTATTATTTATTATTTTTTCCAGATGTTTCAAAAACAAAGACATTGAAGAAATTAGAATAAAATTAAAACAATGGAAACCACATTTTAGAAACAGCATGTAAAAACAAGATTGATAAAAGATACCAAAATAGTGAGATTAAAATACATCACTTATTACATAACAATTATAACATTTATTATATAAAACTATTATATATTATATAAAAGCTATAACAGGCATCATAGACAGGAATTAGCAATAAATAGACAACAGGACACCTGGCACCAAAAAGGAGTAGCAGGTGTAAAGGAAAGGCATTTCAAAATCAGAGAGACCATAATGAAAAGGTATTTTATTCCATGACCACCTTCAAACTTTTCACTGAGGGCCATAGGAAGAAAAAGAAAAACTTTTTGAAGATGATAAAGAGACAAAACAAGTCCACACAAGAAGATACATTCCATCTTATTGAGATTAAAGACACTTAGAGGTTTATAGGTCAATAGTAGTATGTTGAATTGGATGTGAAAAATTCTTTGGAAGGCAGACAAGTGTTGGTGCAAATTGATTCATAATGCCTGGTTCTTATTAGAATCTTTGCAGGATTGAACCATATTTTGGGGTAGCTTTATCTTATAAACCTTCAAAGACCACTGCACTGAATGAAACAATTTCTAATAGTTTCATCTTCATTTTTTACTTTTCTGGCATCAATTTGTAGTAGTTCATTACAATATTTATAATGTAGCCATTTTTAACTTATATATGGGTAAAACGTATGTTTCTAGAAATGTATATTCATGTAATTGTCTAATGTTCCTATCATAAATGGGCCTTGTAAAATAAATATTTATACCAATGATTTATCATTTTTTATCAACCATTTTTATCATTTTCCCAACAGAAAATATTTTTTTGAACCCTTCTCACTCTTTTTTTAAACATGACATTTTTATTATAGAGGGATTAAAAAAAAAAGACAGGTTAAAGATTATTGGCATTTTCTGCTCCTTTTATAATGACAATGAACTGAAATATGGGATAATCTGAAGGATTTATTTTATATTCTTCCCAGAATATTTTTTATTTTGTGAAGAAAAAATATTATTCGATATTGGCATACAATCACTATTCTTTTACGTTGTCTTTTTATTACACAATCTGCAGAATTTTGGCAGAACTTTGGAAATACTTCTTATAGATTCTTATTTTGACATGTTTTATTACATAGACATTCATGCACACATAAATTGGTATTTTAGAAGCCACTGGAGTTGGATTGTGCTTTATAGTCCACATTAATTGTATGATTATGGTGGGTTGATTAGAATATTATATTTAATTTAATTTAATTTAATTTATTTAGATTTCTAGACCGCCCCTCTCCCTTGCGGGACCCGGGGCGCATCTTAGGGTCAAAACTAGATATATTTCAAATTTATTTTGATTTTTTTGGGCAGTCATAGCTCATTATTGTATATATTGTAATAACGTATTATGTATAATCTTAGTTGAGCCACTTGTTATGTTTCTATTAAATTATGCTAATTATATTTTAGTATTATAAAAATTAAATATATTTGGACAATTATAATTTTAGGTCTAGGGCTGCCATTTTGACTCTTGCTGTTCAGTCTGAATGGAAATACTTGCCCTCCTTTAGTCCTTCAGTTTGTGCCAACTGTCAGTTTGTGCCAACTGTCAGAAGACAGTTGCTTGTTTACTTGACAAAGATGTGATCTATTTGATGCTATTGCCATATTATTATTATTTGGAGTAACTGTCACTCAAAGGCATAACATTAAAAAATGATTAATATAATGATTAATACATGCCTGTTAGATGCATATATGAAGGTAAATAATGCAAGAATTATTACAGGTATATATGTCTGCAGTATCATAACTATTAGTTCAAGCAGATTAAGATATTAATAGAGAAATAACTAGAAGTAGAAATAAAAGTATCCCTTATGTTTAGACTTAAACTAATATCAGATCCATAGTATGGGAAAGAAATTAAACTCCAAAATATGACTTTTTCCATGTTTTAGATTGCGTGTTACTTTATAGCAAATTTATAATCACTTTTCTAGTTTCGTCACTTATGTTTAATATGTTTCTTTATGTCACTTCATATTATAATAGCCTCAAAAATTCTGGATTGATTTTTGCAATTAATATTTTGATGTATTATTGGTATCATATGATAAATTAAGACATGCATGATTGTCTGAGTAAAAGTGCCTAGAAAAATACATTGCATTTTAAAAAATACATTAGATTTTTCATTAAATGATATGTCATTCTATACCGTATATAGTGATTTAGAATATTATTTGTTATACATTCATTTTATTATAAGTAGATAGCATTTAATTTGACTTTTATTTAAATTTTGATATCTGAAAATTTATTTACATGCACACATATACACATATTTGCATAACATATCTGTTATGTGACTGAAAAAGACTTTAAATTTGTTTAACTGTTAGGCAGCTTAGATGAGTTTAAATCTTTAATAAATTAGTGCAAATCCATGTTTTTGATATAGTGCTTGTCTTTAAAAAAAGGATGATTTGATCATAATCCTATAAATTCCATGTAAAACATGTAACTTAAATACAAAAGTTTCTTCAAAAGAAACAATGCTGGTGTATTTACAAATCTGTTCTGTCCTTTTAAAAAAGTATAAATTACTTAATAAACATAATCAACATTTTCATTTTGTAAGTATATTCAAGATCAGATAAAAACAATGTTTTAGACTTGGCTATTAGTTTTAAAAGACATGCTAGGGAAAACAGTCCAAAAATCTAACTTAAATTGAGATGAAGTAATGCCAGATTCAGTCTGTGGTGCTTTCTTGGAATGAAGCGACAGCTTTAACCTTAGAACATCTGAATTCTAGCTCCAGTTACAGTGCAGCTTTTGGAGAGGAAAGTATGCCTTGTTTATGCATTCATTTAAATGCATTAAATTTTTCATTATTTTTTTAAATTGCATGACTTTTTTTGAAACAACTGCTTTTAATCTTGCCATTCAAAAGCTTAATTTAATTATCAAGCAGTTATTTATCATGTTATCCTTCACTTAAAAAGAGAAAAAATAGGTACAGCTATAAATACAAATGTTCTGTTATCGTATTTTTGTAACTCTGGTTACCTTTACATTACCGAAGATCACATTGTAATATAACTAATGAAATATAGAAAAATACTATCAATATGAAGCTATTTTGGATTCTTTTGGAAAATAAAGTAAATTTTGTCTATTACTTTTCATGTGCTAATCATATAATGGACTATAAGTCCATAGGGTAATATGATTGAAACAAACAATTCTTTTTTCAAATGCAATACATTTTAAGAAAATGCATTTTAAGAAAATGTATTTCTTGAGGAGTATTTGATTTAACCATTGGTTTAAAAATAAGAAATGGTGGAGTTTTAAAGAAATATATAATACATTACCTTTAATTCTGGCAATTGTACAATAGGTACCATGTAACAGTGATTTTGAAATTCTACATTTCAGTATATTTTTGTGGGGTTTCTTTTAAGCAAATGCAATATTTTTATAACCTGGTAAACTAGAATAAAATAAATGAAGGGTGTTTATTTATATTTATTGATCAACTTATATTAGATTTATATTCACCTTTTCCTTGGAAGCTTAAGTCAGTATACATAGCAGTTCCAATTTATCAGAATCAATCTGTAATTTAGTCACAGACCAGCACAAAAGTTAAACATCAAAATAAATACATTCTCTAAAAATTTTTGTAACCTTGTGAACTAGAATAAAATAAATGAAGGGTGTTTATTTATATTTATTGATAAACTTATATTAGATTTATATTTACCTTTTCCTTGGAAGCTTAAGTCAGTATACATAGCAGTTCCAATTTATCAGAATCAATCTTTAATTTAGTCACAGACCAGCACAAAAGTTAAACATCAAAATAAATACATTCTCTAAAAATATTAGAAAACAACTAAGCAAATTAGTAATATGAACAAGGATCTTTAGTTCTTTAGATGTTTATTGTCATTGCAGTAGCACAAAATTTTGCTACTGCATGAGTGGTGGCTATAGATTTGAATCTTGAAGAAGATAATTCACATAGAAATTATTTGATTTCTCTACAAATCTCTTTAATAGAAGAAGAATGTACATTGATCTGATATCCCTGTTGTACTTGCCCTGCAATAGGACATGTGAGATTTCTTCAACTTCCTCATCGCCACATGTACACATTTGCTCAGCTATTGGGTTTTTTTATCATACCTGCCTCTATTTATCAGACATTGTCTAAGATGTTACAATTAAATATAGGAAATAATGTCTGATCTTGGTATATTTTATCAGTCTACTTAAATTTAGTCCAAAGAAGAAGAATACTACCTGCAACATTATCCATGTTTTATAATTGGAAATAGTTTTCCTATAGAACACAACAAGCAGACAAGATACATTAGAACTACTGATTCTATGAGACATAAAGCAACAATAACATTTTCTATTAATTTCCTACTCATTATTCAAAGCATAGGGCATGTTCTTCTGCTCCAGTTCTAATGTAGTGTTTTCACATTGCATCTCCTTAAGGGGACATATTCAGTTCATTTAGTGCCCTTCAGATGACTGCAGATTAAATCCAGCAGTTAATTTTCAGAGGATGGAATGTTCCTCCAAATGGTTTGCAATTTTTTGAAGCTACACTTTATCATAAATGTACAAACAGCTGAATGATTATAGTACTTGACTAAATGGAAGGCTGCTGATTTGAAATATAATAAAATAAAAAATATATAATAAAATAAATAAAGTCAGCAGAAACATTTTAGCCTTTTTAAAACAAGTTACTGTTTTTATTGTAGGAACACTCCACTTTTCCTTACTTTTTTTGGAGTCCATTTTGTAGCATTTCATAGTTTTTCAGTCATTTCAGATATAAGGGTTAACTCATAAATTAACCAAATTAACACATGTGCTGTTGGCAAATCTGTGTTTATAAAGCCAGATTTGTAGCCATTATATTCATGTTTTGCTAATAAGCATTGGTAAGAGAATAATAAGAAAGGAATTTGATTTAAGATGCTTGCTGTAACTACATATGTGCAGTATAGAAATTTTGATGCATTAAAGTTGTGTATGTATGCATACACACATGTGCCCATGTACTGTATGTGTCTACATACAAGAACCCATCCCCCTTGCCAAATTCCAGAATGGAAACTTTTGCTGGTTTCTATCATGAGTATTTCCTACTTGAATGATAGTTGTCTTCAAAGGTGTTTTGTAATTAGGGGAGATTTAATGGCAAAGATCACTTAGGAAGAACTGTTTTTCAGCAGAAAAACAACGAGACTGAGAAGATCAAGATAAATTTTGCATGATTATTTTTTTTCCAAATAAAAACAGCTGAGATGTTTGTTTAAATGCAGAAATAATGTTGCGCATAGTATGACTTTAAAGAATGTAACTTCATGCATAAATTATATGAAAGAAATGTTTGAATAAACCTGTATATGATCAGGCTGCATATAAGCCAAAGATTGTAAGTATAAATTTTAAGTGTATTTATGAGGAACAGCTGCCAGAATAGCAATTGATATTGAAGAGAACATTCAGTATAAACAATTCCTTTGCCTTGATGAAGTAAAGAAAACATTTTTAATCTTCTTTTATCAGTGGGGTTTTATTTATGATTATAAACGAGTGCATTGCTGTCACCATTCTTTCAATCAAAATTCCTTTGTATCCACAGATAGCATATTTAATGAATTCTAAACTCTCTGTTCAAATACTAGGAAAGACTCAAACTAAAAATAAAAAACACAAGAAGATGATTTATTATTTTAAAAGATTGCAGTAGGCTATTACTACAGAGATTTGTCTTAATAACCCAGGGGAGGAAATCAGAGCTCCAGAATATGAATGCTTCAGAACTGGAGAAAGTCAGATGTATATTAACATGTAGAAAAAAAAATAAAGGGTGAGAAAAGGCTTATATATAGATTTTGCTTAAAGGATCAATTTATTAATTTCAGAATTATTATTATTACAATTTGAAAAACTTGCTCCCCCAAGAAATGTTATAAAGTAGCTGTAATTAGTTGCCACTGAAATCAGTAAGATGAGTTTATCATAAATCATGTCACTGTTTTAGCAAGAGCTACTGTAAGTACCACTATATTTGTATGATTAAATAAATAATGAAAGTGATACAAAAAAGAAAATTGAAAGGCATGTTAAATGTGGTTGACAGGCATTTGGCAAGTTAAGCATAATTTTCAAGAATAACCTCACTCTATTCCTGAAGAAAAAAGTTTTCGATCAGTGTGTACTTCCTGTTCTAACATATTCCAGTGAGACATGACACTAACTTCACAATCAATGCAAAAGTTACGAGTGGTGCAAAGAGCTATGGAAAGATACATGATCGGCATACAAGACAAGATTAGAGAATGAACAAAAATATTTGATGCTATCAAAACTGGAAAAGAATTGAAAAGGAAATAGGAGGGTCACATAGCAAGAAGAACTGATGGCAGGTGGAACAAGGCAGTCATAGAATGGATTCCATTTGATAAAAATCATCCGCAAAAGAGACTTAAAACAAGATGGAGTGACGCCATCAGCAAATATTGCAGGCCCAATTGGCAAAAGAAATCTTAAGACAGTATTGGTTGGAAACATACTCATCCTGTAGTAGGTAGACAATGGCTAGAATAATGATGATGATGGTGAAATAAATAATGAATTGATGTATGCTACAAAAGTAAAAAAAATACTGTATATTTATATTTAATATTTTATGGAATAATAATTAAGGCATATTATTTCAATAAGAAAGACAACAAGAAGAATGATTTACTATAATGAATACAACTAAAATATTAGTGTGAAACACCTAGGCAAGGTATGATACTGTACATTTTTGTACTCAAAAACAAGTTCTTTGTTATACATTATGCATATATACAATTACTGTTTGTGCAAAAGTTCAGCTTAGTGGCAGTTGCATTTGGCAGTGAGCTTTATTTGGCTGATTTGTGGATTGCAATAACAATTGACTTGTATCAGAAGTTTGTTTGCTTTGTAGAAAGTGAATTTCGCACTATGGTTCCTTCTGCCTTGAGAAAATATGACCTAGCGACTGGAAACTTTTAATGGAAATTTTGCATAAAAAAGAAAAGAAATGAACTTGCAACTTAAGGTTTTGATTAGAATAGAAAAGAGTCATGATGTAACTTTAGAGAGACAAGTTAAGGTATAATTGTACTTACAACTGCTGTGAGGAAGATCAGATGTCACTTCCTTATATCTTTATATTTTTTTCTATGTTTTCTTCTATTTTTTTTTTCTTTCTCCACTTTTAGCTTTTTCTTTTTTCCCATTTGAATTGAATGGAATGGGATGCTTTATTTGGCTAAGTGTTATTAAACACACAAGGAATTTGTTTCCGGTACAGAATCACACAGTATTCTTGCAATAGAGAGGAGAATAATAATAATAATATATCAATAAAAGGGGGAAGGAAAGAAAATAATAAAAAGGATAAATAATAATACTACAGCCATACTGTATAGGTTAATATATATATACACACACAAGACAGAACTGCAAGAATTAGGTGTTCAGTAGATGGCATGAGGGAAAAATTGTCCCTGTGTCTAGCCTTGGCATACAATGCCCTATAGCACTGTCTCAAGAGAAAGAGTTGAAACAGTATATGCCCACGATGTGAGGGTTCTGCAGATATCTGTTCAGCGTTCCTTCTGACCCATGTAATATACAGATCTTTTTTGGAAGGCAGACTAGTTGCAATTATTCTTTCTGTAGTCTTAATTATCTGTTTGAATATATACTTGTCCTGTTTGGTTACTATACCAAACTAGACAGTCATAGAAGTACAAATAAAAGACTCAACAATTCCTCCATAAAACTGTTATCAGCAGTTCCTGAGGTAGTCTGAAATATCTGAGTTGACAAAGGAAGAACATTCTTTATTGTGCCTTTTTAATGATAGTTCTAATGTTAAGTGTCCATTTCAAGTCGTGGGAGATTATAGAACCCAAAAACTCTACCGGTGATACTGTATTGTCGAATACAGTAGGAGAGGGGCTCCTCCTAAAATCCATTCTCATCTCTGTAGTTTTAAGCATATTCGGCTCCAGATTGTTATGGCTGCACCACAAGGCCAGTTGTTCTCCCTTCCATCTATTGTAGATGCAGATTCATCACTGTCTCAAATGAGGCCAATGACTGTTGTATCATCTGCAAATTTCAGAACTTTAACAGACAGTTCCCTTTAGGTTGGCATGGTATGGAGAGACAAGAGCAACGGAGAGAGCACACAGCCCTGAGGGTATCTTTCTTCTTTTTCATTCTAGTTTAGTTTGTATTGGTTTTTATTATAGTTATTAAGACTTTCTGTTAAGTCATCACCGTTACGACGCCTCCGTTTGCCTGCTGGCTAAGGTCGCTCCTGATTGGCTAAGACATGAGCAGCAAAACAGTGGGAAAATGAAGTCCTGTGATTGGACAACTGTTTGACAGCCCCTCTATTTAAACAGCTGTCAAGTGGCAAGCCTGTGAGAAAGTTGTGGTCAAGCGGAATGCCTTGTTCTTGTTAGAGTTTCCATGTCTCGCCTCAGTTAATGCCCACCGAGTTCTCCATACAGAGCACTTTCAATAAGATATAAATAGACATAAAATATGATGCATGGAAATAGAAAACATGCATACTTGTGAAATTACATTAAATAAATATTAATTTATTTTATTCCATTTAAAACTTATTCTTTTGATGAGAGCTATTTTGTGGAAGTGGGCATACATATTTAGTAATACATAAATATTAATGTCACTCTATTGTGTATTTAGTCAAAATCAGATACAGTTTGTAGAGTGCTTGATATTTGGATTTGCATCCAACATGAGCATCATCCTAAAATAAACTTTTTATTTTTTTCATGGAAGCAACTGATTCCATGTGCCAGTTTACTACAATTTACAAGGGATTTTATTATAATTTAGATGGTGCTAGGAGACCTAATACAGACTTTAAAATGCCATTTATTAAGGGAATTCTGATAAATAAGTCTTAATATAGTTTTCTCTCTAACTAAATGTAGAAAGTTTTAATGTTAGCTATTTCTAAATTGCTCTTTGATTAGAAGCTTAAACAGTATATTTCAGCTTTCAGTTTTTTGATAAAACTCACTCAGATTTAAAGAGAAATAAAAGCAATATTAACTAGATAACAAGAAGAATATTTTCCCCTTGGTTATTTTTCCTAAGTTGTACCATGCCATATCTGAGCTGTAGATGTGCCAATTTTCTTTATTAATTACATTTTTGGAAAATTCCAAGATATTTAGCCAAGCATAACCCTCATTTGCCACATAATATATTGAATAATTTTAATTATCTGAAAACTAAATTTATTTAATATTTAATTATTGCATTATAAAATGTCTTCATTAACAATGCTTTCTGCTTTTACTGTATGTAATGTCCATCTATAGGTAAGTGATAAATCTTTGCTAAGCCTCCTGATGCCTCTCAAAAGAAGGATGCTAGGTTTCTAATACAATTTAGGCTATTCAATTTAAAAAATGAAATTCCCTTGATGCACTTTCCACACTCACTTAATCTGGAAATTCAAAACAGGAAAGCAATTGATGCAGGCATCCTTTCTCAGACATTTTTACATATGTCTACCAAATCCCCCAGAACATCCAGAAGCATGAATATTTTTAAACTCTGAACTAATTACCCCTCTCCCTGAAATATTGTTTTCTCATTCCTCTTCTAAAATTTAGGTTTAATTCTCACAAAATTGACATTTTTAACAAAGGAAGTTAGAAGATTTTCAGATCGTTGACATGTTCTCTCAACTTTCAGTCTGACCTACATTCCTAACTATATAGTATCTCTTTTCTATAATAGCTAACTTTTTCTGTATATGAACCCATTGAACAAGCAATTAAGTGCTTTGGTAATTTGATAAAACTTGTGACTGCTCTATCTCTGTGTGTTTTCCCTCTCATTACTATTTTTTACAATTGTAGAATACATTCTTTAACATGTGGGTACAAAATTACTTTAGTAATTAAAGTATATCAGAACATTAATACACAGTTTTGCAAATGAAATTACAACCTGACATGATGAACTAATTGGATTGGATTGCCAATGGAGATTCTCTAATTTAAAGATTAATCTTGATAAACCCAGCATTATATCTGGATATGGATTTTGTCTTCCAGAGTTCATAGTTTTCTGAACATTGAAACTGCAGTTCACATGTATAGGTTTTATATATAATAGTTCACACAGTCCAATATCAAGTCCAAAGCAATGGTCCAAAAGTCATACACAGTAAGTCAGGTAGTTTTCTGCTAAGTAAACAGTAACAGTAGCAAACTAACCAGTATCTA
>JANHFK010002398.1:73349-89687 GCA_036250565.1 Sibynophis collaris | reverse complement strand
TCCAGAACCTAAAAGACCTATGGTTTGCTTCATAACCTACAAAATATAGCTTCCTAGCCCTATGCTGGCCTTTTCTTCTCAGTTGAGCTGGAATATGCACCCATGCAGGGGTCCCAAACACATGGAGATAGCTTAGCTCCGGTTTTCTATTAATTCGTTTGTTGCTGAATCAATTAGAACAAAATTGTTGCCAGTGACCATTAATTTCAACATTATATGTATGCTTCTGCTGATGAAAAATATCTGTCTTCCTGCCAATCCAATCCAATCCTATCCAATCCAATATTACTTAGGGTCGCCACCTGCTATTCCTTTGCTCTTAAATTATCCCTTTTTGAGTTCTGTGTTAATCAAATTGTTGGACTACAACCAGGGAAACTTATGTTCAAGTCCATTCTTATGCCTGGAACTCATAGTCATTCTTCTCTGTTCAATATGCAGAATGGTTAAGTCTAACATTGCAGGCAAACTGCCCACAGCCTGGATTTCAATCTTCATGGGGCTCAAGATTAACTTTCCATCCTTCTGATCTCGATAAAATGAGAACCCAGATTGTTGGGGACAATTTGCAAACGATGCTGACATTGTAAACTGTCCATAGAATGGTATAAAGCACTAAGGGGCAGTATATTAGTCCAAATGCTACTGCAATTACTAATTTATTTCATAAGGTTGTATTGTGAGGATAAAATGGAAGGTCTATATTCTAAAAAGTAGGATACAAATTTTACCAAATAAATAAATAAATAAAATCATTTTCCCTTCCCCATCCCTCCATAAGGTTTCCTTGTTTATTTGGGGGAAATAATTATTCCAATTAGTGTTTTATGTACTGATACTATTGCTTGCTAGATTGGATGCATATTGAATAAACTTTTCTGTTTCAGAGGGCAGCCCATTGCTCCTACCAGAGACACATTTCCCCATTTTAGGGCTATGGAGATATACAGTGGTTTCTATCTAAAAAAATTAATCAAGCAAGCCATGGCTGGAAGGTCTAGACAAGTTAGAAGGTTAGACAGAATACTATATGTCAAAATGCCAAAGTTTGTTGGTCGAGAGAGGGAAAGATGCAATAAGGAGGCTTGGTTTTAATACAATGGGCCCTCCTGCTGGTGCCACAAATACACATTGTTTGTAAGGCTGAAGGAGAGCCTAGTGCTGTGGAAGAAACATCCCCCTGCATAAACTGGAGACATGGTGATATTGATGTCCTAGGCATTTACTATTGTACTCTGTTGTCAAGAGTTAAGGATAAAAAAAGAAAAGAAATTGGATTCTTTTTTTAAGTCCATGACACATAATGGTAGCAATAAGAGGCTGAGAGGCTGCTTCTTAATACCAAAGATGATATGTGAGCTCAAGGACCACATACTATAGGAGCACTTCAAGCTTGCATTTGAAGACCAATGCTATTCTAACTGCATTCATTGCAAAGGATTGGTAGCGAAAGGAAAAGCAGGCATCTTTCAACTCTGAGGATGTTTAAATCTGTGTTTATGCATTATCTGAGAGGTTTTCCAATCTTTAGTAGCATGAAGTAACTGTTACTAACTAGAAAAAGTTATGTTTTCAGGTAAGGAACATTGGTTGAAATGGCATAAAAGATCAATGTAGTCCAAACATCAGATTTGACATGTGTGCTCGTGCATAAGATGACTTTGGATGACCAGCCATTCAAAATGTTTTGGACTAACTTATTCTACTACCTGCTCCATATAGTTGGTCCAGATTACCAGTTTCTTTCACTTCAAAAAACAGGTGATACCTTCTCTGTATCATTGATGCTGTGAGCAAGTTTGTGGACTGCTGTAAGCAACAAGTCTCAACATTTATGCTAGACTTAGAACTACTTGAGATAGAGTGCTGAAACCTCTACCATCATGAAATTTTGTTTACCCCAATTGGTATTGTACCAGTGTTCTTATGCACAAGTGCTATTAGTTATTTCCACCAAAAGGACCATATCAAACACCTTATACTGGATCCCTCAGGATGTCTCACTAATAGAACTTCGCCTACCTGTGGTTCAAATGAAGCTGGATTTTATGTTGATGGTTTAATGTGTATCATGCTTAAAAGAAAAGTAGATAGAATGTTACAGGTAATATCAAAGATATGCACTGGTTTATGAGCATCTTCTACATTGCTAAAAATCACACAAAAATAGTAGCAAGTGTATTAGTATATCTTGGTTTAATTGCTACTTAGTAGTAACATGCTGTGGATTACTGCCTCCTTGTCCCCTGAAGGTATGGAAAGTGATTTTAGTTGGTTGGCTGTTGGATATTTGACTATGACTATGCTGTCTCCATCACTTTTAGTTAGTGTCATTAATCAAATCCCATACCATCATTAAGCATGATGTTATGTGGTTGCCAATTACAACCTCCTGCCAGTTTCCCCATTTATTTTGTTTGTCAGAAGCTGGCAGTGAAGGTCATAAATGGTGATCATATGTTTGCAGGATGCTGCAGCATCATGCTGCAATTGAACAATTGAGAGTCGGTACACTGAGCATCAGTGTACACACACACACACACACACACACACACACAAACACGCCCAATGGTCCTTTTTTTCAAAAATTCCAATTATATATGTATTTTCTTATAATATATATGGGATATTTTTATAACATTAGAAATCATCCTATTTTAAGTGATCTGTCACTTAACAGTAATTTTTCAGAGTATGAAGCCAATTCCTGCTGCTAAGTGTAATATCCTCAAGCATGAGGCTGCTTAATGGAATAATGCATAGTCCCCAAAGTCCAGTTTTAGCTATGTTACATAGTCCTCTTTGATTCGTAAAGGTTACAGTTAAGTTGTATCCTGCAGATTTATTATCAAATGGGTAATTCATGCAAAACTAAATACACTCACATTTAAAAATAGGATTTGAGGGTTACAACACATTCCCTGCTATGGTTAAAAAATACTGTACATAAATGCCTGTGGCAAACTCTTCTTTGAAATTATCCCCACTAAATTATAATCATGCACGTTCAACTCTCTGTAATTAAACATTTAGATTTATTTATTCCAGATGTATTTGCTTCAAATAAATCCAGAACTTTTGTTGTAGAGCTTTTATAAGTCTCAAGCATTTACAAATTGTCAGAAAATGAAGTAAATTGTCTCCTTCCGTTTTGCTTGCAGTATGTTCACTGATGACTTCGTTTTATGCTGTTTTGGAAAAGGATATGGATTGTGTAATTAGTGCATTTTAGAAACTACTGGTTTCTTTTGAAGCAACCTAATGAATCTGAAAGGGAACTACAGACGAGCTATATTAATAAAAATGATCCATACTTTAATTCCTCATTTTGAGGCAACATTTGCAGGCTTTGCAAATATGGATGAAACCTAAAAAAACAGTTCTTAAAATTCCCCTAAGAAGGTTTGGGTTAATTTCTTATGTAATATATTTAACTTGATGACATACTATTATATAAATTAGATTGTTTTGATATTTATGTAAGTAGTAGAATTGTATTTACAGTAAGTCTGGATGTTTAATTATATCTGAACTTTCAGTTAATAGTTCTCCTACTGTAAAGTTTTAGATCAGGGGTGTCAAACTTGATTTCATTGAGGGCGTGATCAGGCTTGTGTCTACCTCGGGGGGCAAGGATGGGCATGGCCAGCTCAATGTCACTCGTGTCGGAAGCATTCTGCCAGTGAAAACGGGCTCCCGAGCTCCATTTTTGGCTACGACAGCATCCTGCAACCTTCTGCCAGTGAAAACGGAGCTCGGGAAATGGACCTCTCCCAAGCTCCATTTTTGCTGGCAGAGGCACCATGGGCTGGTCCTTCACTGTTTCCAGGGATGCCTCCATGGGGCAGATGCAGCCCCCAGGCCTTGAGTTTGACACCCCAGCTTTAGATGATCCTATTGACATGACATGCAAAAAAAGAAAATACACTGTCTTTGAATTCCTTGATTATGTGTATCAGGAGATAATAAAAATCAGCTGGTCCTTAGCAGTTCTTAAAACTGGGTAAATACATCACCAGATGGACAACAACACATGACAAATTACACCATGTCACCATTTATTTTACAAAAGAAGGCCAAAATGGAGAAGCCACACAACTGTGACTGATTTTGTGACCTTTTTTGCATTAAGTAAACATGGCACTTGTTAAGTGTTAAATTAACACTGTGGTTATTAAGCGAAACAATTGTACCCAGTAAACTTTTTTTTACTGGAAATCAGAAGTAAATGCCGAAACCAGCTAAAAACATTGAAAATAGCAATATAAAGGTGAGCTGGTTGCCAAGTGTCCACAATGCAATCATATGACCCCGGGGTTTGCATGCAGCTATGGTAACTTCAAAAGTGAGTCATAAGTAGCGTTTGGGGATCCATCATAACTTTGAACAGTTGCTAAGCGACAGTTGTAAATCAAGAAGTACCTGTAATGGTCTTAAGAAATGGTGGAATTTTAAAGGAAAGATTTAAAAATTTAAAGTCTTTCCCTATATTCTTATTCTCCCTTTCTGTTTTGAAAAGTGTGGGAGGAGGTTTCTATTTATTAATGATTCTCTGCTCAATGCTTCTTGTACATAGAGTAGCCAATTTAAAACATTCTAATTTGAGACTAAGGAAAGACATAGGGATAAGAAAAAATCAGTAGCAATTGATGGGATGTTTGGATAAGACAGGAGAATCAATTTATCAATACTGCCACTTCAGTTAGTTTTTCTCTGGGGTTAATAGCCTTAACAAATTTACAATATGATTTACAGTGTATCATTTTTATTTCTCTAGGATGCTCTTGATGAGATGCTCCATATTCTACCTCTTCCTTCTGCTACCATTTAGCTCCTGGATGCAGAAACTACCTACTAGAGATGAAGAACTTTTTCAGATGCAGATCCAGGACAAAGCTTTTTTCCATGATTCTTCGGTACTCCCTGATGGAGCAGAGATCAGTAGTTATCTCTTCAGAGGAACACCCAAACGGTATATTGATTCATATAATGTAAAGAAGTTATATAACTTGTATTGCCTTTGTTCTTTCACTCAGTCTTGATTCCTGGCAACTATATGGACAAGTCCATTCAGTTTTCTCAGCAACACTTGCCATTGCCTTCTTCTTAGGGCAGAGAGAAAGAACTGGCTCAAGGTTGGCCAGTGTCAATTTTGGGAGGTAGTTCAGACACGAAACATAGCCAGACCATCTAATTTTCCTTTATTGTAAGATTACTTTAACAGAACTTTGCAAATCTGAAGGTATATTCCCCTTACAGCACAAGAAGTTAGGGAGGGTCTCTTATGAGCCTCTTCCCCTGCTGTAGGCTAAATTGCCTTTTATCTGACTGGTCCCTTGGCTGCATCTCTTTGTGCTGTCTGACTGGTCCCCTGGCTGCATGTCTTTGTGCCCTTCCCCAAGGTCACCTCCACATAATATTATATCTTGTGTCTAATGCAGGATAAGTCCACTGTTTTTCATTTGCTACGATTCTCTTTAGTGATTGCTAGCAGAGCTCATTTATGAACACTAACTAGCAGTCAGAAGACATGAAAACTCCTTAATCTCATAACACATGGACAGGCTCAACCATAATTTAAACTGAGAAACTATAAGCATCCTAGACCAAGTTGAATCCAAAAAATCCTAGGAATTTCCAGGAAGCCTGGCATTCAAACAAATCTGCCATCAATAGGCACATAGAAATAAACCGCATTCATATACCATTCAAAAGAGACAATAAAGAATCTAAGAATAGGAAACAAGAAGATGAGAATACATCTTCTCCAGCAGCCTATAGCCATATAAACACAGATTAACATCAGACAAACCAAATCAAGCAAACCAAATCAAGCAGAAAACTATATCCTAATCAAGGATCTACCAAGGACAAACCACATCCCATCAATAATGGCAGGGCAAGCTGCAGTATGTAAATAGGGAACAAATGCCACAATCACTTGCATGTTCCCTAGTTGGGAATGAAATGAAATTGCAAGCAAACAACCAAGTTCAGAGAGCATCAAGGACCCCACAGTTCAATATATGAGTTACATATATTCTGTTGTCTCTCTCTGTGTGTCTTTAATTTTGTATTGTGAAGAAAGTTATGCTTTTATTCATCTTTCCATAGGTTTTTTTTTGTGGTAGAAGAAGATAATACACCATTTGCAGTTACAGTGACTCCTTGTGATACACCTTTGGAATGGAAACTGAGTTTGCAAGACCTTCCTGAAGAGTCAAGTGGAGAAGGGTCAGGTAAATTACAGTAAAAACCGAACAAAGATTATTTATTTTGTTAAATACGAATAAGCTGACATAGAAAATATACTAAATTCTATCAGTAATTGCTGCTTAAAAAGATAGTGAATAAGAATTAATTTTTAATAATTGAATGATAGATCACATGTTTCCCTAGCTTATCAAAAAGTGATTCTGCTAGTTAAAAGTTCTAAAATTTTTGCATTAAACAGGCAAAAAATTGGAGATAATTATCAACCAATAGAGGAGGATGTCTTATTTCACCTATTCTTCTCCTGCACTAATCTTAGGTGTAGCCATAATTCTTTAAATGTACTCTATACATATAAATATGCACTGCTAAAATAAGGAAGCTTTTACATCACACGAGCAGAAAAAGTACAGGTAGTCCTCGACTTTCAACCACAATTTAATCCCAAATTTCAGGCTTTGGGAGACCAAAAATAGCTGTATTCGGTATGATGCACCCACATTCCCACCCTCTTTTAGGGGGGGGGGAAGTGTGTCTTATACTCCGAAAAGTACGGTACACACACACACACACACACACACATAGACACACAGAGTTTTTGCTCTACCTGGCCCCCAGGAGTATTCTGCAGACCTCCCAAAGCCTCTGTATGCTTTGATTTTGCAAAAAACAAGCCTGTTTTTCGCAAAACTGTGATGCATGGGGCAGGGCTTCAGGAGGCCAAAAATGGCTGTATTTGGTGTATAAGACGCACCAACATTTCCACCCTCCTTTGGGGTGGGGGAAGTATGTCTTATACTCCGAAAAGTATGGTATACACACAACACACACACACATACACATATATTTCAAATTCATATATATCAAAAACAATGAGAACAAAGAGAAAAAAATAATTAAAGTTGATTAGGAAAACAATAACGTTCCCCAGCTTTGCATTCCAACTGATCTGCAGTATTTTGTAATGGTATGTGAGAATGACCTGAAAAACAAGGGAAAGAAATGCTGCAGATGAAGCGGAGAGGAGAGGAGAAGAGGAGAGGAGAGGCAGCCAAGTGGCTTAAACGTCAGAGAAAGAAGTTTTCTTTATTTGATTAGGAAATTAAAAGTAGCAGCAGGAAATTTATAACTTCCAGACTTGAACATTACTTTTAATATAGCTTTATAGTAAAGTAGAATTAGTTCATCTAATCATATTTCCTGTCTGGTTTTCCTAGGAGGCCAACACATTTAGACCCTCCCTTTAGAAACCATACTGTGTTTTGTGTTTGCTTTGTTGGTTTTGTTTCAAAAACCCTCATTTTTGCTTCTTCTAGGTGAACCGGAGCCACTTGAGCAACAGAATCAGCAGATTATTCGTGAAGAAGACACAGAGCTATTTTCATACAGAGGAAATGATGTTGAGTATTTTATATCTTCTACTTCACCTTCTGGGTTATACCAGTTAGAACTCTGGTCAACAGAAAAGGATACAAACTTTAAAGTCTATGCTAGTACAACTCCAGAGTCAGATCAACCATATCCTGAACTACCTTATGACCCAAGAGTTGATGTCACTTCTCTTGGTCGTACAACTGTCAGTTTGGCATGGAAGCCTAGCCCTACAGCTTCAGTATTGAAACAGCCAATACAATATTGTGTAGTCATTAATAAAGAACACAATTTCAAAAGTCTCTGTGCTGTTGAGACTAAACAGATTGCTGATGATACATTTATGAAGGCTCCTAAACCTGGTCTGGATTTTAGCCCTTTTGATTTTGCCCATTTTGGATTTTCTTCCAATAGTAATTCTGGGAAAGAACGCAGCTTCTTAAAACCAACACCAAAGCTTTATTCAAAAAATTATTCAAAGCCTAAGGTTGATCTGGAAAAGATATGCATTGGAAACAAGAATATATTTACTGTATCTGAACTGAAACCTGGTACACAGTACTATTTTGATATATTTGCTGTAAATGTCAATACAAATATGAGTACTGCCTATGTTGGTACTTTTGCAAGAACTAAAGAAGAGGCCAAGCAGAAGACAGTTGATTTAAAAGATGGGAAGATTACAGATGTGTTTGTCAAGAGAAAAGGCACCAAATTTTTGCGGTTTGCTCCTGTTTCGTCACATCAAAAAATTACATTTTTTATTCACTCATGTCTCAATGCCATACAAATGCAAATCAAAAGAGATGGAAAACTTCTGTTGTCTCAAAATGTTGAGGGTGTCCATCAGTTTCAACTTAGGGGAAAGGCAAAAGCCAAATACCTCATCCGATTGAAAGGAAATAAGAAGGGAGCTTCCATATTGAAGTTTTTAGCCATAACAAGGCCCAATAAGCAATCATTTCCATCTCTTCCTGAAGATACAAGAATTAAAGCCTTTGATAAACTTCGCACATGTTCCTCAGTCACAGTGGCATGGCTAGGTACACAAGAAAGAAACAAGTTTTGCATCTACAAGAAAGAAGTAGATGACGATTATAATGAGGAGAAAAAGAAAAGAGAACAAAATCAGTGTCTGGGACCAGACTTGAGAAAAAAATCAGAAAAAGTCCTCTGTAAGTATTTTCACAGTCAAAACCTACAAAAGGCAGTTACCACAGAGACAATTAAAGGTCTAAAGCCTGGAAAATCCTATGTTCTGGATGTTTATGTCATAGGACATGGTGGGTATTCGGTCAAATATCAAAGCAAATTAGTGAAAACAAGAAAATTCTGTTAGGGATCTTTTACATAAATATCAGTTGAACGTTACTGTATCAACTAACATACAGAATAGAAGTTGTAAACTGTATTGGTATTATGTATAGGAGATATTAATATCTATATTTATGTTTACAGAAAGACTGAGACTAGTGCTCTTCGTTGGTATCTGACGGTTGCATTATCATGCATCTGGTGGTCTATGTTTGATGATCAGTAAATAATCAAGATAGCAGGGAATATTGACGAACCTGCCCTCTTTGCTTCCATATTGCATGAAGTGCTTCTAAATTATTTTATCATATCAAAGGCTAGCACAAATCATTCAGTACATATTAGTCATAGGCAAAGACAAGAACCAAAACTTACATCCAATTTCTTTTCATAGACTACGGTTTATGTAAATTATTTTTACTGTCTTGTTTAATATGTCTATGTTTCTATGTTGTAAACTATGAAAAATCTTTTCCTGTTAAAAGCATAGATCTAAATTAAATATTAACTGGGATTTCCAGTTTTATTGTTAATATAAATTCCTATCTGGTTAATTTTAAATGCTTAAAATGTGTATGTATTTCATGTACAAAATTGTAAGTCATTATATTCCTGTATATAAAATTAAAATATCAGATTATACATTCCTATTCATACTGATGTTTCATATATCTACATAGCCATATACATATACATACATTTGGATAATTCTGAATGCATTTTGAGCATCTTTAATTAGTAATTATCTGAACATCATTTAATTGTTAGTATATTTCAGATATTTTTCAATTTATCAGATCAATCCTTTCATCTCTATTGAAACAATAAGATAATCTACTTGTGCTTAAAATTGAAGAAACTGATATGGATGCCTCTTTCTTTTAATTCATGGTAATAGCTCGGCCTATCATATAGTAAGCAAAATCCAATACATAATCAGGCTTTCTTACATTTTATTGATTCCCATATATATTTATATCATTGTAATTATATTTTGGATTGTATTATGTGACCTACATATCAAGCAATTCAGAGATACAAATGAAATAATATGGATTATTATTAATGTTTATTTTCTGCATTTTCATAGAAATCAGATTAAAAGTTAGATCTTCATCAAGCAGTTCCTTTTTTGTTTTCATTTGTTTTCTAAAAACAAAGCAATCATAGCAATTGTTTTCATAGTATTGTTAAAAACAGAATAATATTAGAATTTACCCAGGCATATCTAGCTTTAAAATTTGAAGGCAGAATTGAATGAAATATATAGGAAAGGTAATATTTTCTCTAGTAGCAGATAAAATCTGCAACAGATGCAAAACTGATTACTATAAAAAATAATTTGGGTATAGGTGTGAAAACACTTTTCTGATCAAATGCTGGCCAATGGCAGGACTGCCTTTGTAATAATACAACATTGAATATATGTGTGCATATACATTATGCGTGTGTGTGTATGTGTGTGTTACACTTGTAACTCTCTAAGGATCCAGTTTCTCTTTTTTTCAGAGAGTTTGGGTATTTCCTGCTTCTACTTTCAGATCAGAAAGTTGAACTCATTATGGTACTTTAATCATATAGCCACTTTTTTGGAGATGAGCAGAAGCAAAATGGGCAGAGAAAGAATAGGCAAGAAATAGCAAGAAAAATTATATGTTTTCTTTGTGATATGTCTCTTTACTGCAGGCAGGACCAGAATTGGGAAAAACAAAGTTAGGGCTCAGCAGATTGCAACTATATCCTTATTTCATGGAGCTTTGGCAGTTCACGCTATTAAAAAATCAGTTTAACAATATCCATTCACCACTCTATTCCATGGTTTTCAGACTCCCTATTTTTCTGGCAATCAAGATGTTGATATGATGGGAAGTTGTGTTAGAGAAGCACTTTGTAAAGCATGTAAATAAAAGCAGTTGACATTTCCAACGACTTCCTGTCTGGTTGTGAAACCATAGTCTGTAATTTTGCAGCTGGATCATTTTTCCAAATACACAAATTCTCATTTGAATACAGTTAAACTTGTTTCTGAAATATTTCTGTAGATAGCTGTATGGTTAACATTGTGCTTGATTCATTTTATACTTCCAGATGACTGAGGATAGTGCATATTATTCAGTCATATTAAAATTAAATATCACCGCCTTTACCATATATAACAAAGCCACATGTTCAGAATCTTTGTAACATAGACTTGGTAGGTATCTATGCAAGAAAGATTGTAGCATTATTTTAACTCCAAATTTAATATAATAAGTATCTGTTCCGCTCTAAATGTGGATTAAAAGATAAATGAAAGTAAATGAAAATACACAACAATGCCTTCAGTTTCTTTCATTGTCCTTGTGGCACCCATGTTTGGTTTGTATCTAAGACTGGAACAAAAACTATAACAACAAATTAAATGCATATGCCATCTGATGTCCAGTGATTGAATATTTATGGTTGGAATGACATTTCTCATAGCTTTTACAACTCTGTCAAACTTCTCAACTCTTTTGAATAAAGACAAAAAATGATTTGATATTACACATTCACTGTAATATATAGCTCGACCTCTTAGGTAGACAAGTAACATTTGTAAACCAGTGGGTTCACTTGGAAATTTGAGAGTACCACGAGCCCTTATTACATTAAAGGAATTTAGTCAGAAAGCTAATTCCAAACTATTTATTAAAATGTATATTTTTGCCTCTTTAGCCTTACACAATATTCTGTTTACAATTGTACAAAATGGGAAATGTATTTTGTTTCAAGTTTGGAACAAAATAGAATCATTTGAAACTTTTCATCAAGAAGGATTGAGTTGGCTGTGTTCTCATGGAACAATCCTCAAAATAGCTTCAGTGTTTTATTTTGACCTTGAAACAAATTTTTCCAAATGTACACATTTTGTTTTGAGGCTGTAATACTCAAAATGGTAATTGTGGTTTAAAAAGTACACTTGAAACTTGCATTACTTATCTATTTATCTGAACACTGTTCTCTCTATTTCCCCCCAGCTCCACCTATACAGTGGCAGCATTCTTAACAACTTTCCATTAAAATGCAAAAAGAATTTCATGGGGTTTTCAAAGAAAAAATATTATAAACCTTAGAATGCTAATATTAACAGAAGGTCCATCTACAATATGGAAATTTAGTAAGGACAGAAATATGTCTTAGGAATTAAGTTCATTTATGCTTTAGTTTATTTCATATGTTCATGCTGTTCTTATTTGGGATAAGCAAGGAAAGACAAAGTAAAAAAATAGTGAAGTAAAGATTGAAAGGAAGAGAAAGAAATATACCGGTAGCTAAATTTATTCTACAGCAATACTACTCATTAAACTCCTCCAGATTCTTCTATCCTTGCATACCATTGTAACTTTAAATATACCTTCACCAATGTATTCATTACCGTTACAAATTACAATTTATTCATTGTTTATTTTTTTCTTTAAATATTTGTCTCTTTTGTTTTAATGATCATTAATTCCATAGAACCATCACTTTCTTGGATGGTCAATTATTATTTATTTGAACCTTCATTTGAATAAGTATATTCCTATATTTTACTTTTTGTGAATTGGTCTTCAGTCTCACTGCATGACTGAATTCTACCACAATGTACTTCTTTTGTACTGTAATTCATTCAGTATGCATACATTCTTGATTGTATTTTTGTTCTGCACAGTTCTTAAACATCTATTCATAATTAATTAAACTTACTTTAAAATTTCTCCCTACATACTGAAATCTTATTTCCATATAAACAAAGAAACAAAAAAATGTGCAAAAGCACGCTCTCATACACAGCCACTTTCATTCTTTCATTCACTTTCATCCATTGTTTTAATGTTTAATATGAAAAAATCCTTGTGGTTAGCATGGTATTCTAATGATTTGATTATAGTTTATATCAATTACAATTGACTATTATTCTGAAACATATATATGTGGTTAAAAGATGACATTCCAAATGTCTAAGGTATTGTGGCATATTCAGATGGAGGATTTGGCATACCCAGACCTTTGTAAATAATCCATGAAACTCAAAGACGACTTTCTGCCTTACTCCCAAACTAATGTACTTCTTCTGAAGTTGTATTTAATGACCACCCCAAGATTTGTTTTTAACAAATTTAAGATTTGTTTTAAGACCTCAACCATATATTTTAATTTGCTTTAAAATTCTTGTACTGAATCTTCATTTTGAAAAAAAATGATACTCAATGCCACTGGTGTATGTATGCATGTATGTATGTATGTATGTATGTATGTATGTATGTGCGTGTGTGCGTGTGTGTGTGTGTGTGTGTGTGTATGTAGGATGAGCATCCCCTTAGTCTGCAATTTTATGCATGTGGGGGAAAATGTTGTTGAATAATAAAGCCATGTTTTTTATTTCATAAAATTTCATATTCAAATCTATGATTATGATAAGGATATGAAATATAAAATAATTAGTATTTTATTAAATAACCCTTGAAGATTTTTTTTTGTATAAGATGTTGTGGCTAACTGGGAAAATTCATCAATCAACAAATTGTTACTATTATTGAGAACTTGAATCTTCAACTGCAGGAAAGGTTTGATATTTTTGTTTTGTTTTCTTTTGTAATTAGTTATATTTTTATGGTAGATTATCACCTGTCTTAAGTGTGTTAAAGACAGAAAGGCAAGCTAATTAGAAATTGGAAATTAGAGAGGCAAGCAGAGCAGTGGCAAGATGTGAGATAGGAAAGGGAAAGGTTTCTATGGATTTGTTATTAATGTAGGAAATTAAGATTGCTATTTACTATTATCCTTAATTACCATTAAAATATTTTTTCAAACTGACAGGTTATTGTAAGAGTCTGACCATCATAGATAATTTCAAATAAGGAATTGGTAGAAGCTCTTGGAAACTCTTCAGCTTGTTTTATGAAATGAAACATACCCTTTAAAAGGATCAGTCTTATAATTGCTGTTGCAGGTTTATTCTCTTGGGATAACTTTGCTTGTAATTTCAATCAATATCCCATCTTAAATATTCCTGGAATGCGGGCTCTTATATTATTGCAAACTATATGGTGTGAGAAGGGATGGAGAGTAGCTTCTTCGTGTTTTTGTGCATTATTGGGTAATGGGTATCTTTTAAAGAGACAGTTTTCACACATATACTCAACCTGGATACTGAATTAACCCATTTTCTGAAAATGATTCTGGTTAAGCCTTGGAAGGGTATCCAAAGTATATACAGCCTATTTTGGATATTAATTTATGAAGTACTGTATATGTTGTACTTATGTGCAAATATATCTAAATGTACAGGTTTTACACTATTAACTATTAATTACTATTTGATATTGAATGAATGGGAAGTATGGTTTTGGCTTTATTTTATATCTTCAGTTTTGTTGCTCACCAGAAAGCATCATACGACTAGTTTTGCATTTACAGGGATTCCTTAGATATGAGTAACCTATTTTATGGATTCCAACCTCTAATGGGAATTGAACTTGTGGACCTTCTGGGCCGCTCTGTTCTCTCTCTCTCTCTCTCTCTCTCTTTCTCTCTCTCTCTCTCTCCCTCCCTCCCCCTCTCTCTGACACACCCATACCCACACACCCCACATTGAGTTTTAAAAGCTTTTATTAAAACCCCTAGTGGTTCCAAGATATTCCACATGATGAATGGGTCCCGTTTCAATGCTCAACAAGATTGGAGCAATACAGGAGTTCTCAGCAAGGCTTAACCCACAAAGATGCAAGAAGCAGACCAAAGTCAGTCCAAAGTTCAAACACGAGTTTGAGAAGCAAGACACAGGAACATGGAGCAAGGAATTGGACATGTTGCAGCAACACCCATCTTTTTGGATGGGACTAAATAGACAATGTTGATACGAGCCTTCACGATGAGCAAGGCTGCCTCTTCACAAGTAGTCTAGTCGACTGACATTGCACCTGTATCCTCTTTGCCCTGCACATCCTTGAATTGGGAGAAGGTGTAGATTCTATCTCTACATCTTTGCTGATCAGCAGCAGCTGCTTTTGTTCCTCACCTTAAGCTTCAAGCCTAACATGCTGCAGCTGCAACTTTTTCGGCCTGCTGCCCATCTTTCAGTAGAAACTATCAGAATGGTATCCATGGCTCACTTTCCCTTAAGTTCTCAGAGAAAAATACAGATATCATGACATAATGGTATATTTGTATCTGTCTGTTCTGAGAGTTTAAAGTAAGGCAGTTTAGGTGAACCAATCTTATTTCTTTTGTAAAATTTCATGGCAGACTTCAGAATTTCCATACTCTACTTCAATATGTTATTTGTCAAATAGGCTTCTGAGAATAGGATTTTATTGTGTATATAACAGCAGTAGCAGCAGCAAAATGCTGCATGCAGTATTCATACTGTACTTACTGTACACATATATGGAGAGAGCTAGTTTGGTCTAGTGGTTAAGACACTAGGTTAGAAACTGGGAGACCATGAGTTCTACTACTACATTAGCCATAAAAACCGGCTGGGTGACTTTGGCCAGTCACTTTCAACACAACTCAAATCACAGAATTGTCATGGTAGGAAAAATAGAAGGAGAAAGGTGTGTTGTGTATATTCGTCACCTTGAGTTATTTGTAAAATACAAATAAAGGTATACTACAGTATACAGCAGCAGCAAGCAATTGTTATCTCAAAATAAATAAGCTAAATTGCCGAGAACTAAATGCTGAGCAAAGTTTACAGCATTTACACATAAGAAAATAAGATGTATTCATTTAAATATAAAGTGAAAATTTATTTCTAGAGCAGTTACTTCTTTTTACATTTCTCTCAAGTGGTTGTTTTGATCTAGTTCTGCAGGATGAATACCACAAGCAGGCATTTTAGGTAATGCATTTTAGTTCTTTATTTTGGCTCTAGGCTTTGCTAATTTTTTCCAGTAGTTTTATATTTATAGTTACTATTGAGGGAAAGCTTTCATTTTCTTCTTTGGCAGCGATACAGATTATACAGGATACTTAAAATCTTAGGAAAAAACAAAGATCTGCTTTGGTTAGCAAGTGATACAATTTGAAAAGAGTATAGCCCACTCCTCAAATCAATCTTTGAAGTATTTATAAACATTTAATATCAGCCTAGCTCACAATGCAAACTCATATTTTGCATGAAATAACAAACTATTTGAACACCCAATTGTCTCTTCTTGTTTCAGCTGTCAACTATCATGCTTTTTATGCGTCTGTCTCTTAGTCTAAAAAGTAACTTATGTCGACATCCTTTGATATTCTACATTTGAGGAAAGAAGAAAGTTTTATGTAATAATGTTTAGTAAATTAGACTTAGCAATGCAATAAAAATTTTAATAATTATAGTTATCAGACAAAGCTAATAAATAAATAATTTATAAATAAATAATTTTATTTTTACCCCGCCCTTCTCCCTATTGGGACTCAGGGCGGCATACAAGTCTGATAAAAACA
>JANHFK010002398.1:32508-47692 GCA_036250565.1 Sibynophis collaris | reverse complement strand
AATGCAGAATAGATACGTGTTTCTTTATATATGAACAAAATTAGTCACATCGCAAAAACAGCTGAAGATTGATATGTTTGACCTGAGATTTCTTTTCTCTTTCCTAACAGTGTCCTTCAGTGCACAGAAAATGTGAATCCAGGAAATTATTCAAGAAGTTTTCAATGTTCTGTTTGCAACATATCCTTCAGCTCAGAATTGAGGTTCCCTGTCTTAATTACTGGACTACTCTCATCTTGCTGCTGACTCCTCTTTGCATGTTTGCTTGCTTTCAGATTTCATAGTTGCCTTGTGAACACTTAATTATGTGAGATGGAAACTGATTTTGTCCCAACATGCAGTAAGTTATGCATGAGGTGGGCTAAAAGTCTGCTGCCCAGCATGTGCATTCAAATGCCTTTCAAGATTACATTTCCAGGAGTAGATTATTTGATGCCTTATTTTTCTCTTCTTCAATCACCTGACATCAGTTTTGAACAACACAAAGAAGCATGCCGAGGAGATGCTAGGTTCGTATGCAAGGCTGTCAGCTGTGGGAAGAGGTTCAAGAGTAAGGATGCCTTGAAAAAGCACAAGGAAAATGTTCACACTGGTAAATAACATATTGGAATTGTCATTACTAAGGAGAAATTTCACCAGTTTTAGAATTTATTAATATACAGTTAAGGAAAGATTGTGGATATTATTTTTTTTTTACAAATTGTGGGAGTTACAATTGAAGGTTCAAATTCAGAGGAAGATAATTCTGAACACTAGTTTTTGTAAAAAGCCATAAGAGTCTGTTGTTGTCATCATCTTCCTCAAGGATACACTTGTGATGGTTGAGCAGTTGCTGATACTGAAGCAGCATCGCAGACTCACAAGCATTTATATTAAGGCCCTGTTCATCCTTCTACATGTGGCTAAATGAACAGCATGGTATAGAAAATGAAAAATGTGGGATGGTTTCCCAAGATCAGTTTCTGGGTAGGTAAATCTGTGACAAGGTTTCTGCTCAGAATAATCAGTGTGTTGTTGCTCACACTGCCCCACTTAAATATGGGTCTGTTTATGATTACCATATGTTGTTTTTAGACCCCAAAAGTATAGACCCCAAAAGTATACAGCTAATTAAATATACAAATCAGATAATTTTAGTGTTTGTGTTCACATTTTGAAATTGTTTTTAAAGTACCTGACAAAACATAAACAGTGCCTTCGTCACGTGCAAGTTTCATATGGGGATATTTTCCCCAATTCGTGTTTCTTTTGTGACTGTATTGTTACAGTGCAAAATCTACTTCTTTTCTATATGTGTTGCAACATTGCAGGCAAAGGTACAAAGCTTTGCAACATGAAACTGCATTCATTAGGCTGATTAAAGTAGCAAAAACATATGGATGCTAAGATCTTCTTATCCATTAGAAGTGATTGGGTGACAACCTCATGCTGAATAAATAGAAATCATAAGGGGTGTAAGGCAGCTTGGCTTCAGGGAAAAAGCTCATGGAACGAATAGACAGAGTTAGCAGGAGTTTGCCTGTGATAGGCACGTTTGTTTTCTTGATACAAAACAATTCAGAATATATATAAATGTGTAGCAATCATTGAACAAACCTCAAGGATAGAAGCAACAAATGGCAATATTTCAGTTCATGAGAAAGGGGTCAGCAACAAATTGAACAGTGAAATCATCTATCCACACTCAAGAAGATACAGAAATACTGGAGCAAGGTTAATGCATAAACAACTAGAAACTGATTACATGGGTGAAATAGGCTCTGTGTAGGAGCCTATTAGGAGAAGGAAAAGACTACATGATTGAAGGTCTCTAAAGGATGCAGAAGACAGACAAGTCATGGTAGTTTTTAGTTTTCTACTATGAGAAATTGAATTAAAAGCTGCATGTGAAATATGCTATCTGTGCAAGCAAGGATCAAGAACATGACAGAAGAATATCTGTAATTTATCAGGTCCAATGAAAAATGACTTTTTCTGTGTATAGGAACATGATGGTAGCATTATCTGTTCCAACAATCAAAAGAAGAGGGCCAGAATGGAAGTAATATTGGAAGTCAGTAATTAGCTACACAAAAGGTGTTGATATTTGGAGATATTTGGTTTCGGGTACCAGTCTCTGTCAACAAATACAACCAACAAAACTAGATTCTTGGAGCCTTCTTAAACAGTTTTTTAAAAAGGGAAAACAAGTCATTTTGGGTACAGCAATCGTGACAACTACATTTATTTATATTTTATATATTCCTTAATTTTGTTAAAATTGAGATTTCCCAATCCTCTTTTTAGCTACCTGTTGGTGGAGTGGAGAGTTGCCTCCCATTTTTTGAATGAAAAAATATGCAAATGTTGTGCCCTTGTAATATTTTTCAAACCTCTATTATTTTTTCCCAGACTCTGGAAAACTGAGAAATTTGTTAGATTGGATGTATCTAAATGATGGTCTGCTGGTGCAAAATATGTCAGTCCTACTAAATAAAACAGACCAGGGAATCAATTCCACAAGAAGGATAAACTTGCTTTTATGAAGATTGGCTGTAATACCAGAATCTTGCAATCTTCCAGAGAAAAAAAATGATAAATTGAAAATGGCTCCACCTTTAGACAATGGCAGTATGAAGAACGGACTACTCATAATTCCTCTCTGGAAAAGGAGAGGACAGGAGATTGCCCACAAGTGTTCCAGACAGTTGCAATTTGCAAGGAGACCACAAGACAGTCTGATAGGTTTAGAGCTGTGGGAGAAGAGGGAATAGCCATCTGACTCAAACTATGGTTAGCACCTTCAAAAGGACATTGGGTTCACATACTTCTTTTTGTAATCACTTTTGCAAATTGCTTTTTAGCTGCTTTTCAATTATGAGGAGCTTTGGATCAACGTCTGAAAATACTGGTTGAGCTTTCTTCCTTAGTAAAAGAAGTTTAAATATAGGGTTTTTTAAATAGTATAAATAACAAAAGGATGGTCAGAACTTTGATTTTATAAAATTGCAAACCAACTAAGGATGTAGATGGATTTGAAATATCATTTTGGAATTAATTATAAAGAATCCTTCCCATGAGAAAATGGGAATTATTTTGAGTTCTTTAAAAAAAAACACAGGATGGGACTTTGAAGGTTGTACAGTAGAAGAAACTGCAAGGAACTAAAAATTACAATTAAAAGAGAAGAATACTCAAACTCTACTTAAAAATACAGAAAGTAGCAAAATACTTTTTAACAATGGATATATTGAAAGATATTTTTGAACAATGGACCCAGAAGATAATTTTAAGATCCTCTGCCTCTCTACAGAAGAAGAGAATGCTTGTTGTATTTTAAGAAAAGGTGATAACTTACTAATATTGTTTATATTGTGATGAAGACGGAAGTTATTTATATTTTTCTTTATATATTTTTTCCTATTTTTTCTGCACCTACTTTTTTTTAGTTTGTATTTTTTATCATCATTTTTAATAAAATTACTATTTAAAAAATAATCTTGAAAGTCTGATTTTGCTGTACTACTTCTTCCTTATACAGTAGTGAATTAGGGAGATGTTTGAACTGCTTTCCAATGGTACGTCATTGTTCTGGACATAAAAATATTTTAGTACCTTTTGCCTACATAATGGTTCATGTATCAAGGTCGTCTTCCTTGATGATCTTACTAGTTGTATCTCACAAGGATGATTAAAATGGCCAAAATAGTTGTAAATCATTTTGCCAAAGCATGGCAAGGTTGATTGGAAGGATTTTAATTTGAGCTGTTGAATTTGTAAATTCAGGCAAAGATTTGAACCCTGTACAGTAGAAAGAGTAGACTTCTGAAATAAAGAAAAAGTTAGAAATAATTTGAATACTGTACTATGCATACTGTATAAGAAACAAACAAGATGAACTTGAGGTCAGATAAGATTTCATAGGATTATGGAGACATTGTGGGATGATTCTCATTACTGGAAGGTAGCAATTGAGGATTATCATTTGCTGAAGTGGAACAGAAGTAACTATAAATGAATGAAAGAGTTGCACTGTATATTAATATCAATTCTTGCTTAGAAATCCATAAATAAACTTGTCAAGGCAATATATAGTATTTTGGATTAAATAAACAGATGAACTAATAAAATGACTACTGTTCTTGGTGTCTAATATTATACCCCTTACTAAGAGATATGAATGATATTTTCCAAAAGCAAACTGCACATATTGTAAAGAGGCATAATAAAGTAGTAGTGATGGATACTTTAATTATCCCATCATGTTTATGAGACAGATTGCCAAGCTTCATTCTTCTAGGAACTCCTGACTTGTCTTGCCAACAGCTTTCTTCTTGCAAGATTAAAAGAGTAATTGACAATAATAGATAATTGATTAAATCCTTAGTCAAATAACCAGGAGTAATAGGAATATCAGAGAATATATCAAGTTATGTAATGCTGGAGTTATTCATTTTAAGGGAGACTAAAAATAAGCATAGTCAAAAGTATGAACTGTGGTGGCACAGTGGTTAGAGTGCAGTACTGTAGGCTACTTCTGACTGTCGGCTACCTGCAATTTGGTAGTTCAAATCTCACCAGGTTCAAGGTTGACTCAGCCTTCCATCCTTCTGAGGTCGATAAAATATGCTGACTCTGTAAACGGCTTAGAGAGGGCTGTAAAAGCACTATGAAGCGGTATATACAGTAAGTCTAAGTGCTATTGCTATTACAGACTTCAGAAAATTGGGTATAAAAAACTCGCCCCTTTTGTTATTTATTTATTAAATATGTACTCTGTCTCACTCAAGCAGCTCCTAAGTCTACAATATAACACAGTTAAAAGCTCATAAAATACATCCCTAAAATCATAATAAAAATAGAAATGGTGCAATGCATTAAATCATGAGAATGCCCTCTGAAATAGTTAATGCTTAGTAATTTCCTCAAAATCAACAGAGGGGCTGTTCAAAGAGATGACTCTGACACAGATTAGAATTTTTGTCTCTCAGAAGGGCAGAAGCACCCGGCAGCTCTTCCCCACAATATCTAAGTGGTCTGGGCCAATTCTGTGATGTACTCCACTCATTAATAATACCACCTTTCAGTCTGGTAATATATAAATGTAGTAAAATAAATTCAATAAATGACATGACAAAACTAATGGGAAAAGGAGCTTCAATTTGATGGAAGTTTGCAGAGAAATAGATCTTAAAATAACAAATTCAACAATTCTAGTAAGGAGCAAAAAACGGACTGCCACAAGAGAAGTCTTTATGCTTATTAAGAAGCACAATGGGAAAGATCTGAAAACAAAAAGGAACATATAAAGAAAATGGAAAGAAGATCATGTCAAAAAGGAGGTGTATCCCATGTAGTGTGGAACTGAAAAACTAATGTCCAGAAAGTGAAAGATTAGAATTTGTTCAGGATAACAAAGATTGTGGTCAAAAGAAGCTTCTTCAGTTAAGTTCATGATAAGCTTAATAACAGATACTCGGCTCTTACTTTATTCAGTCTTCTCTAACACATAAATCTGTTCCATCAGCAAATGTTGAGGCAAGATTAAAATTTCATACTGACAGAAACATGGTCATAATGAATCTAAATATTCAGGACTATTCAATTCCTTAGGCAGCAGAATGGAAATCCACATATAAAATGGATGAGGTTGCCACACAAGGTTGTGATTGGGAAACACTGGATTAGTCAATCCCTTATCCCTGATGTTTGAGAAATCTTCAAGATCTAGAGAATTTGATAAATGCCAGATAGCTAGAACACAGAAAATATTCTTCCCATCTCCAACAATAGGTAAAGGGAAGGTTGAACAATTTACAAACTGATCACCTAATATGGATACTTAGGAATATTCTAATGTTAATAAAAAATGGAATTGATCTGTAAATTCACTTAAAATATTGCAGTTCTAATAGTACTGTACTATAATAATACTAGTACAATTACTATACTAATACTAATACTATGCTATACTAATACTGAACTTAATCTAAACTAAACAAAACAAAACTAAAGCTAAATTTGGAACACTACACTCAGATTGCTCACTGATAGTTCATTAAATTGGAGTGAGACAAGTTAGGTACCAAAGTTATGTATTTTCATTAACATTTTAATGAAGAGGTGGAAGGAGAGCTTATCAAATGTGCAAATGATACAGATCTGCAGAGGGTAGGAGTAAAATTCAAAATTATGTTGATAGGAGAAGCAATTAAAAATAACAGTATGAAATTTAAGTACACAAAAAAATTAAGTACAAAATCCACTTGGGAAATAAAAATAAAATATACAAATATAAGGATACTTACTTACAAACTGATTATGAGCCAGCAGTGTGATGTTGATAAAAGAGGGTATATATAACTTTAAATTGAATTAAAATTATGCACTATAGGCTATAATGGTTCCATCTATTCTACTTTGGTCAGACTCTACTCCAAATTTTAAAGATTTTAAGAATGGTTCAGCAAAATTACCTGAGTTCCAAAAAAAGGGCAATAAAGACAATTGGAAGATTAGAATATATGAAAAGAGCTTAAAGAATTGGATATAATAAGATTGAGAAAAATTACAGATAGTCCTCAATTTAAAATTAAAGATAATCCTCAACGTACAATTTACAACCCAGTCGCTTAAAGACTATTTACATTTATTTACGTTTATGATGGCTATGGAAAAAGGTACTTTATCTGTCTTTAAAGCACCCCTTGGCTGTCGTATATTGTCGTGCTATATCCCCTCCATGGTCATAGACTACATATTGGATGCTTGGCAAATGATCACCTTTATGACTGGTCAAAGTGTTCTGTAGTCGCATGACCACAATTTGCAATGTTATTTGCCAGTTTCTACCATTTTTTTTCCTGGTTTCTGGCAAAAACATCCATTTGAATGAATGGATTTTCACTTACGACTACTGCTTAACAACTGCCACAAAAAATATTGTAAAATCACATCCATTTACACGGGTGCTTCAACTAGCAGCAAAAGGTTGTCACAAAGAAGATGACCTGTTGTGTTTCTTCCAGAATGCAAGATGTAGAACATGACTCTTTGTTTAATTAGTAATAGTAGTTAGTTCTCTTAAAATGCTAATTAGAGCACAGAAGGACTTTATAACATATCTTAATATGAAGGAAGCATCCTTCACTCTACCATTAAAATAGCTGCAACCTTTGAAGAGTCAAATATTTGCTTTGAAGAATTGCCTGGATTTTATGTGCATGCTTTGTGGCTCCACAGACAATATTTCTGCAGAGACCACCAGTGAATTCAAGCTTCTGTTGATGATCACACCCAGAGATATGAAGGCAGCTGGGGATACCCTCTGAAGTGACCACATAAGCTTTTCAAAGGACACAGCTGCTTTAACACTTTGAGAAGAGATGTTTTGTTCATGCTAACTTACTTGGTTTTAGCATTTTCACCACCTTTACCTGTGATAGAAGCAGCTTTATGCCACACAAATTATTTGGGTTGTTAAAGAAATGGCTATATTATAATATTTTCAAGTTGTCCGTGTGTTTATTCAAGAGTTTTTAAGAAAACTTAATGCATTTTCTGAATCAGATATTATCCGGAATTAGTTACAGTATATTGAGATTTGTCTTGCCAATGCTGATTCAGATTTTATACTAGTTATAATGCTGTCAGTTTGGTGCAGTGGTTAGGGTACCAGGAGATTGTGAGTTCTAATCCTGATTTAGGCACAAAGCTGATGTCAGTCACTTTCTTACTGCCCAAGGAAAGAGGAAATGGCAAACCACTTCTGAAAAACTTTCCAAGAAAACTACAGTGACTTGCACAGGCAGTCTTTGAGAATTAATACTGAAATCCATAAGACTAAATCAGAGTAACTTTTGAACTTTCAGTTAATTCTTTCTTTTATGCTAAGATTTATGATATTCCTTGAAAACAGTAATTACTATATGTAATCTTATGTAGGCATCCTTTAGCCTACCTGGATATAGTTCTACACCGATACTATATTGGGTTGCTTTGTTGAAGAGAAATGAAACTTTTCTTGGTCTACATTTCATAGGATGTAAAATCTTTGGAGGACACCTACCGAGTCTGTCTTGTAACTTAATATGTTAGAGAGTGTAAAATTCTTGTATCCATTAAATGACCTGTGAAAAATGGCACAGGCAGTGAAAACATTTGGCCCCGTCCTTTGTACTTCTTTATTAAAGCTGTCGGTGGTATTTTTGTTTCTCTTTTAGGAAACTCTAGGAAGAGGCTGATGTGCTCAGTATGCAATAAGAGGTGCTCTTCAACAGCAAATCTTCAAGAGCATCGAAAGGTCAGTTGAGTGAGGGCTGACCCCCAGTAGGTTTCAACTTTTCTAGGGTAGAGGCCAGAGAGATCAGTCCCTTGAGAGCTGCTAAAACACAAATTATCCAGGTTTTTTCCCAACTGACAAACACAGTAGTCTGAAACCTAAGTATTTATTTTCATTACCATGTTAAATCAAAGTTAAAGCAAAACACTATTTTGTATTTCTTTCCTGTCCTAGAGATAGCAATTTAGCCGTAGGTATAGATTATGTTGTACTGTATAGTCAGAATGCTTAAAATTATGAATGGATGCTAAATTCATAGGAATAATTTAATAGCCACTTAAATCAAATGATTCTTCTTTTATCAAATGTGTCTCTTGCATTATTTGTTTTACCAAATATTATTAGCACTGTTAGTCATGCACTTTAGTGCATTTATCCTGCACTAAATATATGTATATTTAATTGTCCATGAACATTATTTGAAAGAAGAAGCCAAATTATAGATCTTAAAGAAAAGAAATATCTGTATCAGCCCTATCAATGAAAGAGGAATATAAAGCAAAAGTAAATGTAAAGGTTTTCCCCATTCACTTGGGTCCAACTCTAGGGGGCAGTACTCATCTCCATTTCTTAAGTGAGGAAATTAAGGACAGCATAGTCTGAAGGCATTTCTGTGGTCATATGACCAGCATGACTAGATGCTGAGGTGCACAGAATGCTGCTACCTTCCCACTGAAATGGTATCTATTTATCTACTTGCATTTTTATGCTTTTGAACTTCTAGATGGGCAGGAGCTGCGGCAGGCACCCCATTGCTCAGCAATTGGGTCTTGAACCCAGGCTGTCAGCGTCTTTAACTACTAAGTTATTGTGTCCCTGATCAATTAAATATTTTTGTCTATGAACATTGTTTGAAAGAAGAAGACAAATTATAGATCTTAAGGAAAAGAAGTATCTGTTTAACCTCTGTCAATGATAGAGAGCATGCAGGATAAAATATCTGTTATTGTGGCAGACATATCACTAGATGTTATCCACACCAAACTACAGCTCTTAAGAGTTGGAAGCATGTTTATTTTCAGAACGAAGTACAGCGTTTAACTTTCTAAGTAGAGTAGTACTTCCAAATTTTGCAGTTGATGTGCTCCCAATTATGTTTTGATTGATGCAACTGCAGATACATTTTGGAATTTGCCTTATATATGGAATAAATTGGAGTTATTGCTTATGTTAAAATTTTGTCTGATAACATAATTATATTAATATATTTATTATATTAATTACATTAATATTTGACAAATGCCTGAAGCTCATTTTCTCATTTTGATTTATGAGTTTTATGTGCTATTTTTTAATATAAAGGTCCGTCGTTACAGGTTGTCATATCATACTTACGATATACTAGCAGTATACTTATTATATACTTACAGTATATATGCAGTTAATCTCAAGCAAATTTTTCAATGTTTATTCCAAGGCACTCACTTATGGAGGTTTTTTTTTTTTTAATGTGTTAGATATTTTGCTTTCTGTACTTTTAAAGTGAGTGATAGACAAGATTTATATTCTTATATAAAAAATATGTTTATTTCCAGTACAAATGGAACTTTATTGTAGACTAGTTTATCTATGTCCAGAGTGTCCATAGGCATGAAGGTACAATCTTTTATAAAAGGCTTTGTACTTCATGAAATCTTAACAACTTTATTTCAAGGCAAGGTTTTGGCCCGCGTTCTATAACAGTAAGAAGCAAATTATTTTTTTTCACAGATGTTGAAGTACAAAGCCAATTCCTTCATAAACTCCAAGTCTAGCCAAGTATTTAGAATTGTCGTTAAAGATCAGATCACAGTGCTTGGATTAGATAATCTTTTTAGAGGCTTATAGTATTAAGGAAAAACTATCAGCAAGTTTATGGACTATACATCAGAATTCACCAGGAAGGAGCTCGACTAAGAAATAACATTTTATGGTTCATTTATTCCTTTTATTTCCCTTTAAAGCATTATTTTCTATTGTTTTATTTCCAGATCAGGAAGTGTTTTTTGGTTAAGTCTCACACATGAGGCTGTATCAAGCTCGTGTGTTTGCTAAGTGTGTGTATATATATACCGGTATATAGGACTCAAGACCACTTCTTGACTTTATATAGATAAGAAATCTCTTTGTGTTTATCAAATTAGTTGGATGGAACAAAACCAGATGTAACAAATATAAGCTGATGGCATGTTGAAAACAAGTGATCTTATTGAAAAAGCATATTGAAAGAGGCATCTGATCCTCTTTGGGGTCTAATTATTTCAGACAGCTTACTTCATTCTAGACTAATTTTCAAGACTAAAATTGAGAAGAAAATCAGATATACAAAAAAAGAAAGCCACTTACCATAGTTAAGCTTCCTCTAAAAATAAAATCACTATTGCTACAGTACAGTATAAGTAAATTGGGTGTACATTGGAACTATAGGCCTGTCTGTTTTGCTCCTTGTAAATAATCATTTATGATACAGGATATCAGGATCACATTCAGGTTTGTGACAGGAGCTTGAGTAGTGATTTGGTAAGATGTTCAAGCATGGCAGAGAAACTCAACGGGTTTCATTATGTGTTAAAACGAATGTCCCTCAGATTCAGCTAATTGATGAGAGGAGGAGAGGAGGAAAGAATTATTTTCTACTAAAGCCCTGCAACATTTGTACCAGTTGATCAGCTGCTCCAATTAATTGATTGTAAATTTCATTTATTGGTTGCTTACTTTGAGATTTGTTTTTATAATTTTAAAAAGCAGGTTATTTATAATATAAGTGATGAAGATAACTATATATGTGCTATGTACTAAATTAATATTAAATATTCATATTGCAGGTTCATGAAATAGTTGAGTGTCAAGAATGTGACAAGAAATTTATTTCAGCTAATCAGCTAAAACGCCATATGATAACTCACTCAGGTAAAGACAGACTTTCTTCCCTGTCAAATAAAACTGCTCAGATTATTTTAACTTGTTTTTATATTATAGTTTTCAAAAATTGCATGGTGTTAAATGCTAATAAACAAATACATCATAGTGCCATTACAGCCTTTCCTGGCATAATAGATTTCAGATATAATACACTACAACATATACACTACAACTTTCAGGATTCCTTTGGCCATACTATTTAATAATTAATTTAACAATTCTTGAATGTCGTCAAATTCATCTGTAATGTAAAGATTGGAAAAGTAGAACTATCATATAATGAATACATAGCCTAGATAACATTTTTGAGGTGCAATTCTTTTGATATGAATGCCTCGTATTTCTAAACAGTACGTGTTCAAACTTCTTTTGGAACGAGTATACTTTGAGCGGGTAGCTCCCTAAAATGATTTAGATCCAGGGACAGGTTTTAATGGCTTTACGAATTTAAGGTACATATATAATTCTAATGCTTTACCATTAATTGGTTGTGCATAACCTCCTAGAAAGCAATTCTATCTCACCTATAGCTGGGACACTTTTGCCAACATGATCACTTTTCTTAAAATTTTATTAAACAACAAACCATTTAACCATTTGATTGTACCTTACTAATATCATTGCATGCAAGTGATGCAAAGATAAATCTTTAATGATAGCTATTTTTGTGAACTAACACAGGGCACAGAAGGCAAAATGCTTCTGTTATCCTTAAATCAAACCATATTTTGCATAGGCAGTAGAAATTCAATTATGTTCTGTTTCCTTTACCCCCAATTTGTTTAAAACAATTTCCAGCGTTGCAAAATAGTTTTATTGTTATCTGCTGTCCTCATCTCACAGCACGTTCCAGGTGCACCGGTTTAAACAAAGAAGCAAAATGAATTTCAGAGACTTTTAGATGTTTATTGAGCTTACGGATTAGAATGGTATAGCAGGAAGAGTTCAGCTAACATCTGAAAGCTGAAAACTTAAACATATCGACTGAATTTTAATAGAAATGAATATCTTATGTGTATTACTAATTAAGTTTTAAAATGTTTAAATTGTCATGCCCTCTTTCTCGTTGTTAGTCTGGCAACAAGCTTTACCTCTTTGAAGTCATTCTCTTTTGATTTAAGCTAATTAACCAGAGTTTAGTTTTTGCTGTGATTGTTGCAAAGAACGTGCCAATTTCTCAAGATGCGCCATGGCTTATATTTTGGGAAGCGACTTAACTGTATAACGTAAAGGGCATAAGATGTCTTTCTAATTGGTTTAATCTTAATTGGGTTGACTTCATTGCAGAAATCTCTGAGGAGATGAATGTTTCTGCCTTTCATCTTCTAGCCCAATATAAACAAGAGCTTAAATGTGCTCCCCACTCATTTTCTACAGAAAAACGCCCCTACACCTGCGAGGTTTGCAATAAGTCCTTCAAACGACTTGATCAAGTGACTGCACACAAAATAATACACAGTGAAGATAAACCCTATAAATGCAAGCTTTGTGGAAAGGGATTTGCCCACAGAAATGTTTACAAGAATCACAAGAAGGTAAAAAAACAAAAAACAAACCCAAAACATTCTGCTGTTGTTGTTTACAGCTCTGCTTAGATTTGCAGCTGTTGCTCATTATCACTGATGGATCAATACGCTTTGGCATGCTTAGAAACATGAGCTTTAAATCTTGCAAAATATTAATGTTAAGTACATTAACTTTCAGAACTAGCAGGTTCCTGGTTATTGTTTGGTGTTTCTTTAATTGACCTAAGCTAGTTCAGTTGGATTTTCTTCCTCTACAAAATTCTATTCTCTCTTTAAAACAAAACAAAACTGGAAAACTCTAGTAAAATTGTAGTCATTTTATATCATTATGGCTACTGGGAGAAACATTACAATTTGTACTCTGTTCCAGTTAAAAGAAGGAACTCTGCCCTAAAACTTCACTTTTTAGCTTACATTGGGACCCCCGACTGAGTGATTTAAGTGACAATCTGCCTACCCTAATTTAGATAATGCCTGTCATTACTTTTGACCCCGGGGCATAGTTTCAGTGGCATGGCTACACCCTTGACTGCTGCTGCTTCTTCAGAATGGTAAGATTGTTGAGAAAGAGAGAGAGAAAATTTCCTGCTTAGCATTTGGGATCCTTTGCTCTTTCCCTCCCCCCTTCCCATGCCGCCAACACTTTGATGAAACAGATACACCAAAACTTTGACATACTTTTCACAGTTTGGCTCATGTTATATGTCATCTGGGAATTTGGCACTGAATCTTTGCACCATCTTCTGTGTTTTCATCATAAATCATATGAAAGTAATAATAACCAAAATACTTCTTGCATGGTGAAACAATTGTAACTGTTCTTTCTAAGACAAACAAGATACACGAGGCGGGTGAAAGACTATTAACTTACACGCATATCACAATCTAACCTGAACAAATAAAACCTTTAAAAAAAAAGAGCTTAAAAGTGATTTGTTTGTAGGGAAAGCAACTGAAATATTCTCTAAACAGTCATTTTTATTTTTATTTTCAAGAAAATCAACTCTTACATCTTAAATTGAGGACCTAGATAAAAATGTCAATTCAAATGACTCAGAGTAGGAAGAGAATTGAATGTAAACATTGCTATTGAAAAGATTTACAGATAATCTTGAGAGATTTGTAATAGTTTGTTGAAATGTATTTTTAGGTTTGAATTGTCAGCTGTGATAAATCCCCTCTGTTGAGATTGTAAGATTGATGTTTGTAACATTACTATATCTAATAGGCTACAGATGGACAGCTTTCCATTTATATCTCAACTATAAAGAGGAGGCAGGTGTGTAAGAAAAAAGTAGGAAATGGGAGAAAATGGCATGCATCTTCATTATAGATTGAATCTGCAGACCAAAGGTGACAAGACTGATCTCCTTTGAGTTGATTCAATAATCTTGCATTTGGCTTCTTAAACAATCACAAACTCCGCATGCTATTTGGAGTTTATTGATAAAATAGAAGATCTCTGGATTGGAAAGTACAATGAAACATTAGACAACAGGCATGGATGTTAGCGATATGATGCATATATGGAATCTGGGTGGCAGAATATATAAAGGAAAAGGTTTAAGGAAACATATAAACATATAAAAACATGCTTAGCATTGAAATCCCACTTGAATGGGATCCCTATTTCAGAAAGTAAGCAAAGGACTCTGTATGTGCTATAAATTCAGGAGAGAAGTGATAGTAGAAATGTGGAAATTCTGGAAAATATTGTATGTATATGATAGTTGGGTTGATGGAAATACCAATATATAATTCTATCCAATGGATGTATCTAGATATCTTTAGAGGCAATATAGTAGCTCAAATAATCAGATAGGTCCATTTCTTCATCTTATTATAAAAGCCAGTTTGGGTCTTACCTGCTCAGAAGATTGTCCAAAATACATGACAGATTTGATTTATACATCTCATGCGGACTAATGGAGTATTCAACAAACTATAGAATATGATTAGGTATTTACACTGTGTCATAGATAGTTTGTGTTTCACATGAACAAGATAGGTATTATCTAACTCAGCACAGTTATAGGATTAATGGGAAAAGAAGGTTATCATAAGCAGCATGATAAATCTCTTCTTTCTTAGACAGACAACCTATATAACATATTTGGCAGATGACAGAAAAAATGTCCTTCTGAGATGCAAGGAATGACTATATCAAGCCTTGGACGAAGTGGGTCTTGCATGCTATGTAGTCAAATGAACATAATCTCAGTGTAGAACATAATCTCAGATGGATCCGTAACTGGCTGACCAACCGCACCCAACATGTAGTGCTAAATAGAACTGCATCCACATGGAGGGAAGTATGCAGTGGAGTACCCCAAGGCTCTGTTTTAGGCCCAGTACTCTTTAACATCTTCATCAATGACTTGGAAGAGGGGATAGATGGGGAACTCATCAAATTTGCAGATGACACCAAGCTGGCAGG